>JBAMNC010000076.1:1677500-1957500 GCA_037902135.1 Cetoscarus ocellatus
TACCACTTCACATTAAGGTACAAACCTTTTGGTGCAATTATTGAAGAATAAATGAGCAAGGACCCACTTTCTATCATAAAGGTAACCTAATGAAGGAGCTAATGATTACTTGATAGAGAACCGCTGCTCGAAATAAGAAAGTATCAAGATGAACTGGAAGTTTATTGACATAATAAACTACAAGGAATCCTCATAATAGAATTTTAACTCTTTTGGTTACTTCTGATGAGCACTAACCAGTACCTGAACAATAACAAATCATTTCCTCTTTCTCACCGGCCTCAGACTGAGTTAAATACCTGTGTTACAGCAGGTTATGGCTCTGTCTCTGATTTATCATCCGCTGAGTTCAAGAGCAAATACAGGAGTGTGCCAGCAGAGGAATGTGAGAGCTGCTAGATGAAGCGGGAGGCCTCAGATGGAGATATGACGAGCTAATGGACCCTGACCGACGACAGGACAGGACAGGACAGAAGGGCAGTCAGTGATCAGACTAAAGAAAATGGAAAAACTCTGCAGTGAGAAGTCAGGACGAGGTACAGGATTTAGTCTGCATTACAGAAGTTTTGTTTGGCTCTACAATTTTACACATAGTCACAGATAGATACATGTAGAAAGAGATATTTCTATAAAGTGTTTTATTTACACTAATGATAAAAAATGCTCTCTGTTGACCGATTGGACTAAACATTTAAAATAGTCTTTTGGTCTATAAGCTTATTAATGTTAGAGGCTCTGACTGTTTAAAGTTACTTTGTTAAGCACTAGGCCTGCCATCCTTTTTTTAAATCATCATCCACATCAACTTTATTGATGTAAGTCAGGGGTGTGACATTAAAACATGTACAAATCTCCCAAGAAGGATTTTAACCTTAGTGTGCACCTCATTACTATGCATAAAGATCAATGCATTCGCACATGACAAACTGAGTCCTCACAGAATAAATGATTGAATAATCATGAAAAAGGAACACCTGAAGTCCAAGTTTAAAGAGCCCACAGTTTGCCTTAATTCTGGTTCATATATCGCTGCTGTTGGGCACAAACCACATATCTCCATTTTTTATGAGTTTTGATTTTTTTTTTTCATAAAACACTGCAATTGGTCACTTTCTGTGTGGAAAAATGGGTTTTCAAAATTTTAACTAAATGAAAGTAAGAAAAAATAGATTGTGGTCAAGACAATACAGTATTTATTCACTCACTGGAGGGGGATTTTTTATCATTTCCTGAAAAAAGTTTGGAGATAAGAGGTTTGTGCCCGACAGCAGCAATATTGGATTCTGATTAGATTAGATTAGATAAAACTTTATTAATCCCTTTGGAAAACTCCCTCAGGGAAATTAATATTCCAGCAGCAGTTTAGAATAACAGATAAAAAGATATATTAAAAAGATAGAGGTAAACAAAAATATAAATAAACATAAATAAATAAAAATAAAAATGACCACTAGAGTATGTTCACAACCACCAAAGCTGGAAAAAAAGTTTTCACATACTGAGTACCCCTGATCCAGCTGTATTCTCAGTCTGTCTGAGATGCTCCGTCAGAGCTCCTGCCCCTTTAAGGGTCTCTTCCCCCTCCCGTGAACTTAGTCCATGAGCTTTGATTGGTTGACTGGTCTACTCTGTGGTAATTGGTCAGTCCAGTACTGCTCAGCACCATGCTGTACGTGACTCATTTTATTTGTAAATGGACCAATTATAACGTTAAACATAAATGTTTCCATATGATGCATTGTACAAGAGTTAGCTTAAAGCTAATTTACATCTGCAGTCCCTCATCAAAGTTGCCCTTCCCTGACATAAACAATAATTCCTTTCTGTTTATACTGCTTGAAACTGTGCCAATACATCTTAAATTTTGATATATTTCTGGGCCCTTTGTGGGTTAAAGGATAGGAAATATCCAACAGTATGAAGTGCCACAGGCTGCAGCTTCACTTTGTTATTTACGAGCCAGTGGAGCCCTCTGCTTCTTTTGATTTACTTTTCAATGAAACTGAAGGATCATAACAATTTTTTTTGTTGAAAATATCTCTCCTCCAGGGGGCTTCAGGGTGGCCCCATACCTTCTCCATGGCGCTAAAGAATAGATCTAAAAGAATTACACTCACTCAGGCTTTGTTTCCACATATAATCACACAAAAGGATTTTCTTGAAAATGACCATAAATCACAGGGCGGATCAATACGCCAGCCCGGGCTGCACTAGCCTGATAACACAATCAATACGGGGTATTTGGATTTTAATTAATACATGACAGCGGCCCAGACCTGAAACAGTGAAATATGACCTCAGTCCCTTTTGAAATACGTCGAGCAGAGTATCACACGCCACAGCTCATCACATGTCGATGTGATGTGGTACCTGAAGAGCTGAAGACACGGAGAGAGCTGGAGACAAGAGGAGAGGAGGGGGAGAAACAAGAGAGCAGATGTGGACTCGAACAAGAATCAGGATAAACAAGGGGAGTCAGTCAAGCTTGCTGAATTCAGGCATGACTGTGAATTCAGGTCAATATTGAGATTAGAGAGAAATAACCATGGCTCATCCTCTGAGGACTATGATCATCTCTCAGCAAAATTCTTTGTGTATCTTCTTTAGGAATTAAAAGAATGGAAACGCCTGTACAATTTAGGGATTAACTCATAAAACATCCATCTGTTCTTGCAAAGAGTATGTAGTCTCTATGTGCAGTAACTCGCTAACCATGGTTCAAAATGTCAGGGTCTTTTACGAAAGGACAGTGTCAGTAATTATAATTAGAAAAAGAAATGCTCTTTCCCTGTCCCATCTCCATGTGTTTTCTGCTTATCATAAGCAGACTGTTGTTTCATCCACTTCACTGTTTTGAAGGTCCACTCCACAGCCTGAAACCCCGACTCCTCCTCCCATCAGGCATCGTTTGTGCAGCCAATCAGTGCAGAGCTCATTATCACAGCCTCCCGTAGCCTCTTAGATCTGAGTGTTTCCAAAGGGGAGGAAAAAGAGCTGCATCTGATCCTGTCTTTATTTTTAATTCAATTGAAATCAAATCCATGCTCAATAGAAACTCAAAACGTGATGTAAACGGTCAAACACAACCAGGACATGGGACTTTTTCTGGGATTACTCAATTAAACTACTTGATACAATAAAAAAAATAGAATGTAGAATAATCACTCATTTTCTGGGAAGCATGAACATCTGAACAAAAGCATGCAGCTCCATCTCAAGCTTGTGAGATGTTTGATGAGAAATCATCTTTTCTAGACACTTGTGGTTCCAACCAAAAATTTGGGGGGTCAGCAGAGATATTTATTTCAATACACTGGTGGCTAAAGATGAAAATCAAAAAACAAATATAAACTCACCAGCCACTTTTTTAGGGACATTTACGGGATCGGACTTCCTTTTGCCTTCAGAGCTGCTTTAGGTCTCCGTGGGAGTGATTCAACAAGGTGCTGGAGACACTCCTCAGAGATTTTGGTCCATATTGACAAAATAACGTCATGCAGTTGCTACTGATTTGTTAGTACTTCCATGATGCAAATATTCTGATCCACCACATCCCAAAGGTGCCCTAGCAGATTGATATCTGATGACTGCGAAGGCCACTGGAGTACACTGAACTGATTGTGTGTTTAAGAAACATGTTTGAGATAATCTGAGCTTTGTGATACGGCACATTATTCCACTGGACATAGCTGTCAGGAGTACACTGGGTACACTGTGGTCATAAAGAGATGTGCTCAACACCACCATCAGCGTTAACTGTTGCTGCAACACAGGATAGATTGTGCATTCATGTTGTTTATGCCAAATTCTGACCATCTGAATGTAGCAGCAGATACTGAAATGCATCAGACCAGGCAACATTTTTACAAACTTCTGTTCTCCAATCTTGGTGAGCTTGAGCAGTTTGTAACCTCAGTTTCCAGTTTTTAGCTGACAGGAGTGGCACCTTATGTGGTCTTCTGCTGTCACAGCCCTTCTTCTTCAAGATTTGACGCGTTGTGCGATCAGAAATGGTCTTCTACCTTGGCTGTAACAACACCCCTCCATCATATCAAACCACTCTTGCCATCCTCCTGTCACCTCTGGCATTAACAAGGCATTTTTGCCCAGAGAACTGCTGCTCACTGAATATTTTTCCTTTGTTGGAACATTTTTTGTAAACTTGAGAGATAGTTGTGTGTGAAAATCCCTGTAAAACAGCAGTTTTTGAAATACTCAGACCAGCCCGTCTGACTCAAACAATGATTCTATGTTCTCTCTTGTTCTGATGCTCATCTTGAACTTCAGCAGGTTGTCTTGACTATGTCTACATGCCAAGATGTATTGAGTTGCCACCAGGTGATTGGTTGATAAGCTGTTTGTGTTAACAAGCACTTGAATGGTTTTGCCTAATAAATTGGCGGCGAGTGATGTATTTTAGTCCATTAAAAAAGTGCCTTTGGACATTAAATCCTCGTCTTTCAGGATATTTCATCAAGAAGCAGACCATGGGACCAGGTTTGGCTATGGGTGGCACAGTGGCGTAGCAGGTACTGCACGTGACTCACAGCAAGAAGGTTCCTAGTTCAATCCCCTTGTTGGTCAGGGCCTTTCTGTGTGGAGTTTCTATGTTCTCCCAGTGCATGCGTGGGTTCTCTCCAGGCACTCCAGCTTCCTCCCAAAGACCAAAAACATGCTCATCAGGTTGATTGGTGATTCTACATTGCCCTTAGTTGTGAGTGTGAGCATGAATGGTTGTCTGTCTCTCTATGTGACCATGAGATTGGCTGGCAACCAGTTCAAGGTGTACCCGCCTCTCAACCAATGCCAGAAGGGAAAGGCTCCAGCCCCCCGCGACCCTGAAAGGGTGAGTGGTATAGATAATGGATGGATGTTTGTCTATTTCAGTAAATTCTAATAATCTAACTGGGGACAGTTCAGGTTCAGCAGTAATTTGGTCGTGAGTTTTATTCTTCCTCCTAGGACCATGAATATAAAACAATGGGTCCTATAGATATTGTGTAGAAAATAAGATTCCAATCACTTTAAGTTACTCATAACATCAATCATGTAATCAAATGATCAAATAATGCCAGCTTCATAAAAAAGATGCTGACATTAATCCTCTGAAAACCATAAATATCTGCTGAAAAAGAAGATATATTTTAAGATATCTCGTAATTTTGTCTGAAAATGTTGGTCAAACATCAAGATCAAAATGTTTAATCGAAAATGCCAATATTTCATGCTTGAGTGAAATTAGGAATAGTCAGCAGTCACATCAGTTGTGTTTATTCTCTGGGGACCCTTGAAATCCAATCAAAATTGAATGATTTTTGTTTTTCAAATAAAAAGGTTTCAATCCAGTATTGGATCATTTAAAAAAAACTAGTGTTAAGCAGCAACAGTCCATCTGCTTTTTTAATATTTATCCTCTCCCATAAACACAACATAGTGTACATTTTCAGAGCATCACTGTTTAAGTTTGCAGGTTATTTAAGAAGACAATAAAATTCCAGTCTCCTTGAATAATTAACCAAATTAAGCTGGGATAGTAAGAAAGTTAAAGTGATGTGGGAACTTTGAATATCTGGGGAAAGTCGAAGCGCAATCACTTTTATAGATATAGCCATACTGTCACACAGACTAACACTTCATGCTTGGTTAAAAACAAAAGCCAGACTGCTTCAGTCCACCATCACGTCCTCACATACAGACCAACAACTGTCAGAGCTGATATGGAGGCTCAGACGGTCCGCGGTGCAATATCCAAAACCTTCACTCAGCAGTTATTGCAGCTGAATGGGAGCGGGTCCTTCATCCCAAAACACAAAGCAAACGGGGAATAGAGCAAAAAGAAATCAAAAGTGAACAAAGAGGGATTGAACAGAGAGCTGAGGGTGATAGACAGGGCTGTTAGGTTATGTAGACCGAGGGCCGGAGCTGCTGGGAAAATTTCTGATCGCTTTAATTCACTACACCCCAACTTGGCTTTGCGCTTTTATCTAACACTGTGTTTCTGTATTGATTTTTTCTCTTTATCTTCCCGGCCGGATAAGAGGACAGAGAAGTACGGGAGTGAGAGTGAATGGAGAACTTTTCCTGAAGATTGCTGCTATTCTGCGGCTTATTGCCTCCTGTCCTTCATGGTTTCACACGACGTCCCGGGTGTCAGGATCGCACTTCAGGCTGGAAATGAAGGAGCTGATGATACAAGCGGACTGGGATCAAAAAGGAACAAACTGGAAAAAGTAGAAGAGAAATGCAAAGAAAGTTTCCTCGCTACAAAATGGTGAAAATATCTTAAAGAAGAGAAAGAAGATATTTCTTCAGGATGATACTGACGTCATCTCTCATTTTAGAAGAGCAGAAAACGCAGATTAAAACACAGCTCCAGAGGCTGTTTTCTGACACATTAAAGTTTATAATAACATGTTTGGGACTTTGTTGACGTCCAAGTTTACTTGATGACAAGCTAACGGCAAAAAGAAGCAGCCAATTACAACGATGTAATTGCAAAAATGGATGCAATAAAACAGTAGATGATTAAAACCTGACAGCAACAATAACATCTCAGGCTTTACAGGGCAGTTTTCTCCTGTACATTAAAAAAACAGGTCTTATCTACAAATGTAACATACACACAAGGCCACTATATTAGGTACACCCACTCAACAGCTCATTAACGCAAACAACAAATAAGCCAATCACTCAGCAGCAACTCCGTGCATTTGTGCATGTAGACACAGTCAACATAATCTGCTGAAGTTGCTTCAGAAAAGAGAAGAAAGGTGATTTAAGTGAGTTTAAACATGGCATGGTATTGGTCCCAGACGGGCTAGGAACTGCTGATATGCTGTGATATTCATGCGCAACCATCTCCAGGATTTACAGAGAATGGTCCAGAAAAGAGAAGATGATCAGTGAGCAGCAGTTCTCTGGGCAAAAATGCAGCGCTGATCCGCTGGTCCTCTGCCAGCAGTGACATCACTGTCTGCAGCTTCAGTGGTGCACAACATTTTATTTCTATAATTGACCTTTTCCGTACACGACCAGTGTCTCATTTTGTGGGTAGATTTACTTTCAAACTTCTCTCCCTGTACCCATAATAAAGAAGCTAATAAAGGACTAAAATGTGGCCAGAACTAATGAGTATTTTCATCAAAATAAAAGACTTAAAATAAGATAGTTGTTGAGATTAAGACAGATTTACTGAAACTTCATCGTCTGAAAGCTGAATATTCAAACTCTTTAGGTCATAAGAAAGAAGAGGAGACGTCATGAATGCAGCAGCAGGAAATCTCTTTGTTATGCCAGAAACAATTAGACAGCACAATTGTTTCGAATGAGAATGGACTGTTTCAAACACAGTGAAAGTAAGAAGTCTTTTCTGAACCGAATAACAAAGCAGACGACCTGCAGGTCCTCCTTTGTTTTATTTAGGCATTAAGAGAAACAGCATTTCAGATTAACTGGGAACAAATGATCCACTGACTCTGACAAATATTTAATATGCTCCAGCCACATCTGTCTATTTCAGTGTAAGATACAACTGTAAAGATTTTCAAAGTCTGACCTTTTATGTGGTGTTCTTATTTTTAAAAAAAGAAATAAATACACAACTTTACAGCTTTATTCTTAAATGAACGCCTTTTACTTAAATCTGCCTGCTAATTCAATGTTAAGGGTGTTACGTGTTGCACTTTTGAACACATTTTTTAAGGATTTTAAAGTATTTGTTGCCTTAGATTTAAGGATTAAGTCTATTTGCTAATTTCTGTAAACTGTGCTGTACCTAAACTAAACTTTCTTACTACATATATTGCATAAAAAATACACCACAATAACTCCAGTTTATTTACTGATCTCAAACATGAATGCCACAACAAAAAATTGATTTTTTTTATTTTGAAGGCTCATGTTGATTTTTTTTTATCATATTTTTTTATTCCTAACAAATGCAGTTCCTTCAAATTAATTACAGCGAATAAAGACCTTATAGTCCATTATTATATGCAATAATTCAGATTTCGCCGAAAAACATCCTGGTTATGTATTTAGAAGTTATTTTACCCCATGAGGGATTTTGCCCTTTTATTTTTCTCTTTGTGACACATTGACCGTGGCTCGGAGAACAACATTTTCAACACTCTTAAACACGAGTACAAATACACAGATATAAACTTGAAAGTATCTTAAAAGAATCTCAAAGCTCCACCAAAATCAAATCACAGAAAAATCCAAGAAACCTGTACAGATCACCTAAACTGCTCATTAATTACTCAAATTTCACATTTGAATATCTCTAAATTCTTCAAAAATCATTGGCAGGACTCCCACGGTTAAGGTTTTCATGATTTTCAACACTCTAAAAAAATAAATAGTTTTCTTTTTTCTATTATCTCAGACATGTACATAAAAATGACATGGTACGTGAAAAAATACGTCTGAGATAAAAGAAAAAAGAAAACTATTTATAAGAAACTGAAGACATAATGAACACCATTCAAGCTCTAAAAAAATGTTTCAAAATGATAAAATCTTCATGATTTTACCAATTATCAGTATCAAAAAGTACAGAAACAAAACGATCGTCAGCAATAATTCAACCAAAGCATGAGCACTGTCTACATTGCTCGTATATGGTGTAAAAATGTATAAAAGTGTGTGTATGTGACAAGGATTCCTCTCACTCCTCGTTCGCTCCTCTAAGTTTTCTAAACTCTTCCAGTGTATTTGTATAATTCAGACAGAGTACAGGAGTTCGCCTGTCCTTTTTTATATTAAAAACAATGAATAAACTATTGAGTGTCTAGAGCTTCTATTTTTAATGCTGTGGTATTAAAAAACAATCAGTACCATTTGATTGTTGCTCACATTACTCATTAAACATAAAATAAAATAAATGATAATTTCCTTTTTAGACTAAACATTTCAGATTATCTTAAGGTCATTAACCATGCTATTGTTAGTGCTTTTAAATGTTAACTATTGTTTTAGTGAGCCATGGGCCATTTATTTCATCCTATATTTTAATCAAAAAAATGTCACTGTTGAGAGAAACTTGATGAATTTCTCATCCCTGCTCCAGATAAAGAAAAATATCAGTGTTTAGCAGAAGGATGCATTATTATGCGTTTCAAATGGCCTCTCTGAGTTTCCCTATGTGGCTTCCTTTTTTTAATATTCTCAGCTGTTATTAAATAAAGTTTGGATCTGATGTCACGGGGAGTTGCTGTATCTACATATATGTATGTCCAGTAAAAGATGTCTATACGTCAGTAAGCGGCACAAACACATCATGAAGCAGCGAGAGGAGCCCTGAAGGCATCTGTGACACGTCAGAGAAACATATGTGAAGATTTTTTAGACTCCCGCTCCTCCTCAGCGCTCAGCGGGAGTCCGACAGAGGACAGAATAATGATCAGGAAAGTCATCCTGACGCCCACCAGGAGGAACAGAAAGAGTCCCTATAACTTCGAGCGAGAGGCCTTTAAAATCTGCATTTAAGCTTAGCTGCCACATCATCAGAGGAAAGAGTTTAAATAAAGAAAGTCAAACCTATACATGAATATATGTTTTAAAGAAATGACTCCCATAATACTGAGGATAAAGTCGAGCTTACTCTTGTTTGTGTGAAGTTTCAGATCCGTGTGAAATGTGATGTTAAATCTCCTCAAACATATAAAGGTGTTGTTGTCTCCGGCCCTGTAAAAAGAGTAAAAAAGCCCGGGCTTCTGTCTCCACACAATGAAAAAGGAGGCGAGAAACTAAAAGAGGCCAGACTGATTTTTATGTGAATGTTGACTAAGAATGGTCTCCATCTGTGTAAACCCACTCAAACAGTGACTTCCTGTGAGTAACAGTCTGAGGCCTGGAGCGAATCACTGATATTTATCATGCAGGATGGCACACATTCCCAGGCTTTCACTAAAACTACCACCACTGCTGCCTGCTGCTGCTGCTGCTGGTTTACCAGGCGGGCTCGGGCCTGCTGACAGGGGCTAAATACAGGGATACAATGAGCGAAGTTTTAGGTAAGACTGTTTTCTTTTTGGTTGTATTTGTTGACAACACATCGAGCATCTAGCCTTGATACAAACATTAACAAGATGATTAAGTTAAAACTAAAATAACGGACAAATCACCAAAATCTGCCTTTTTAAAATGGGCTGTTTTAACTGAGTAAGAGGCAAAGACAAGGTTCATTTATCAGAATCAAGTTTATAAATAAAAAAAAAGCCAGACTAATTAAAAGTACAAAAACTGTTGGCTGATACTGACGATACAGTGTCTATATGAAGTGGCAGTATCTTTTCCATTTCCTGAGAGGAAGGGGCTTAAGAGATACAAGGTTTCAGACTAACAGTGATTATAAGTTTAAACATACATGAAATTCACCTTGGTGTTTAGAGAAAACATCCAGCCCATATGTAAAGAAAAGAGTATGTGGAGCACAAATACAGTTTTTGGCTACATAAAGTTGGAATGAGCATTGATTTTCAACAGTTTGAGCTGTCATTATTGATAGAAAATGTAATATTTTATGTAACTGAATATTAAACAATACTCTTCCATTGTTTTTTCCATATCCTGATTGTAATATGTTAATACTGCTGGACAGTAACTACAGCTCATCTGAAACATCCATTATACTGTATAACTACTTCTCTTAACCTAAAGTGGGGCACACACTACAAGATAATCTGCATGATTTTTGCCCCAAATCTCCCCATTCAGTTTAAGTCAAAAATGGCCCAATTATCTAATATGTTGGCAGATTTTTCCAGAGAAATAAGGGAACCAGGTCAATAAAAACAAGCCTAAAACAAGCAACCTGCAGCTATAGTAGATGGATAAATGGGTAGATAGTATAGGGCTGAAGGATATTAGAGATTAGAGTCATTTTTTTTCTTGTGCAACATATTGCTTTTTCTAAGAGAAAGAGAAGACATGCTCTGTCTGAATGGTGCTTTGTAAATAAATTAACTGTGCCTTACCTTGCCCTAGAACAACCCAAACATACTCAACTGTTTGCACAATATTTTTGCTGTAGTAATTAAGTTGCTTTTTTTTGTTTTTTTTGTTTTTTGTTTTTAATAAGGAAACAACTGTCTTTATTCATCACATCTAGAATATATGGACCAAAGCTTAAACGGCGTCAATTGTTTTTCTATCTAGGTCTCTCAGGGTCTCCCAACCAATACATAAAATGTTGCCTTTCCTTTAAAGAGGTCTGCTTCATGTCATATTGTTATTATTGGTAAAGCATTACTGCAGCCCACCAGCCATCAAGTCCTCCTCTCTCTGTTACTTGATTCTCTCATTTATACTTGACTAACAGCATCTGCATAATTTCAGAGAGGTTCTGTATTTGTAGGGATGGGAACTGATAGGACTTTATTGATAACAATGCCATTAACGATTCTGCTTATTGATCTGATACTTTAGCGATTCCTGTATCAAGTCCTGCTGATTTTCTGTGCAGGCAGAAGTCGGCCTACATTGGTTTTCAGTGGCAACAATGTCAAACACATGACATTCATGATATTCAGTGCCATGCTGTACAGACAAATGCTTCTGCAAGATGCTGGTGTTTCCCACGAATGAGTGTTGTGTAGTAAGTGTTTTTTTGTCCTGAATTAAGCCACAATTTTGGACACTTTTGCCCTCGGTCTGCCATGATCTCATTCTTGACTTTTTTTTAACCTGCACCAAGGAGGTTATGTTTTTTTGCCCACACATGTTTGCTTGTTTGTTAGCAAGATTACACAGCTATGTCAGATTTGCAGCTGGAGGAAGGTGATTGAACAAACTGAAAACTCACCAGCGTCCACAAACTTTAACCAACAAGTCTGAAACTTCACACAGACAAAAATGAGATTATGTCTAAAGTATGTGTTAAGATTTATGGCTGCAACATTAAGTATGTCCACTACAGTGCTATCTAAAGACAACTAACTGAAGAAGACCAAAAACACTGATTTACCTTTGTATTTTTTCTTGGTATTGTTTGGGTTGTTTTTGAGTCCAAAACAAACTGGTCACACCATTGATGTATTTTGGCATTTGACCTGCTCTGTCATTGTCATTTTTTATATTGTGGTCAATAATGGATATCAGGCAGTCTCTAAAAAAAAAGTGGCCTTTCATTTGTTGTTACTGTAATGCTCTAAAGTGAATCCTCTATAACATACAGGTATTTTGTTCTCTTTAAAGATCAGATGTTTTGGTGCCTGTTCGGCATGTTTCCCCTTTACATTAACAGCAGTAAACACACCATGTAGTCCTTTTTTAACAGTTGCCATCACCCTCAGCTGTCACCCTGACTCCCTGCGTATTAATGATGCAATAAAAGTCAGTACAGGAGGAGCAGGTTACGGGTAATTGCAAAGTCATGCTCCATGAGGCCGGCACGGTTTATTTGATTAACCTCCAGTGACAGGTCAGATGTTGGGAATCTGTTTTTCAGCCAGATGATCACGGGTCATTTATGACCTCCCGCTGATGGATAATCAATAACTGAACGCACAGACGGGCCCACGGATGACAAAATCTGTCAGCACGCCTATGTTTGTGTTATGTCTGCTACTAAAGGCAGAGAAAATATTGAGATACTGATGACAGAAAGACAGAAAGAAAGGAAAGAAAGAGAATTACTAACTGAATAAAAAAGAAAAAAAAAGAAAGAGCAAGAGACGGACAACAAAAAGAAAAATCAAGACTGTAAAAGAAAAAAGTCTGAAAAAGTTCTGACAGAGCAAAATTAGGACAGGCTTGTTTACACTGCTGTTTTAAGGGGTAATATTTATACCTATTCGATGTCTCCTTTGTCTGTGAACACCAAAAAAAGTGATTCAATTTCTGTGCCATTTTCAGAGGTAATGAGAGCGATTTAACAGAGAACAGCAATTGATTAAAAGCATAGGTGTGCATGTCTGACTGTATTTGTTTAAGGTCACGCCGTGCCATGCTCTCTTGAGTTTCAGCAACACCGTAACTTAATGGGAATGAACATTAATATGACTGGATCAGGAAAGGGTGGAAAATAGAAGGAACAAAAGAAATATATGCAAAAAGGAAGAGCAACAAACAACTGAAGGAGAAAAAGAGGCAGGAAATTACAATATAAAGATAAGGACAAAGACAACACAGGAATGAGGAACCAAAGACAGAAAAAAATAATTTAAAAAAAGTAAGAATTAAAAAAACTGACAGAAAAAATAATAGGGAAAAGAGAGTCAACAGTCAAATTAATGGACAAACAAAGACAAAAAAGGGGGAAATTAATACCTGAGACAAAGGGACAATGAGAAAGAAACAGGCGCCAAAATTCCACCTCATGTACTGAGCAGAGGACGAGGATGAGGCTCCATGACCTTTACATTTGCTGTATGTTCTCCAAAGTGTAATTACCACAATTTTGACTTTAACAGGGCATTTTTTAAAAGTTTACCAGAAAAACTCAAAGCATTTTTAGACATCTTCTTCACAAGCAAGGGATGAACATGGGGACCTATAACCCTGACCTTTGACCTTTCAGAATCAAAACAATTTATCTTTGAATCAGAGTGGACATTAAAGCTAAACTTGACAGAAACCTATCAGAGCTTTTCTTGAATAATCTTGTTAGAATCAAGGGAGGACCATGGGGCCCCATGACGCTGATCTTTGACCTATGATCTTCAATTTCTGATTAAGTCATATTTGACTTGGAGTGGACACTTGGGCAAAGTTTACCAGAAAGACACAAAGTATTTTTGAGACATCTTGTTCATGTGCAAGGGATGAACACCAGGCCCTATTACCTTGACCTACGACCTTTAGGATCTAACAAATGCATCCCTGAGTCATAGTGGACATGTTATGCTAATTATAAACTAATTAACATTTATCAAAGGGCTCTTGAGATACAGTATAACGTTAACAAGCAAAGGATGAACATGGAGCACCATGACCTTGACCTTCTGCCTATGTTCTCAAAGATGTAAATTCTACATCCCTGATTTTGATTAGACATTTGTGGATTGTTTACAAGTGAGATTCAAAGCAATTTATTCATCAAGCACATATGCAAGGGATGAACACAAGGCCTAAATACCTTGGTCTGAGACCTCAAAAATCTAAACAGTTCATCTTTAAGACATATTTCACATTTGAGCAACAAATGTCCTTAACATCTTCTTCAGATATCTTGTCAACAAGCACAAGCACAGGATGAACATCAAGTCCATAGACTTTGACCCAAGGCCTTAAAAGTCTAACCAGTCCACCCTTGAGTCATAGTGGACATTTTATGCAAAAATTTATGGAAATCAGACAAAGCTTTTCTCGATATATGATGCTCAAGAGCAGCAAATGAACATGAGGCTCCATGAAACTGAAGTTGGATCTGAAGATCTTTAGGGTGTACGTACTACATCTCTGAGTCAGAGAGGACATCTACGGAGAGTCTGACAGGAAGCCCCAAAGCATTTAAAGATATCCTCTCTACTTAAAAGAGCTGAACATATAGCCCAAAGACAATGATCTTTGACCTAAAAAACTGAATCAATTCATCTTTGAGTCAGAGTGGATGTAAGAGTGGATGCAAAAGTCCAGAAATCCCTCAAAGAACACTTGAGATATCAAGTTCACAAGATTGAGATCAATGGATGCACAAAGTGAAAGAAAGAAAATGGGAAAGACTGAAAAAAATCAGAAAGAAGATTTTTTAAGAAGAAAGAAGCCTTGAAAAAGTTGATGGCACAACTCCATAAACAAAGAAAAAAAGATAAAGACAGAGACTAACTGAGGCCAACATTAAACTCATTAAATCGTTCTCTGTCCACCTTCCTCATGTTTGTTCTCTCACAGCCACAACAGAGAGAAACTGCCACAAAATGGCAGCATGTGCGTCAAACAATTCATTCAAAGAGAGGGAAGGTAAGAGCGAGGGAGAAAAACAAATGTCATGTGATGCCAACAGTTAAAAAGAGGTTGAATCTGCTTTAAAACAGTTTAAGATCCTGGGCCGAGCCTTACAGACAAACTCTGTCATATCCGGCCCACTTTCTGCTGTGTCCCCTCCTCTCTGACGTCCACGTACCCTGCTTAACTTTTTCAAACCGCCTCTCGCTTTGAGCTCCACGAGGCTGTAAACAAACGCAATTTTGCATTTCCTGTAGTCTAGACAAAACAGAGGCAGCGACGCAGCAGTGCTTATTCATTGACTGTGGAGGAAAACAATCTTTATCCCACTGTAAAACAACTGAAATGGTCAAGTTAAGCCAAAATGCTAACAGGTGTCACTAAACAGAACATCTGGGCTATCCATTCACAGGAGAAATAATCGTGAAAGGCATGTAGTCTGTTTCAAATAAACAGAAGCTACAAATACAACAAGTATGGGCTAGGGCTGGAAAAATGAGTTTTTTTTTAAATACTCTTAAATATTTGCAAACAGTACAAAATATAAGATAAGATGGTCCTGATCAGTAAAAAGATGGTTAACAAGAACCTCCAACAGCTGAATGCTTCAAGATCTAAACCTGAAATGTTTAGTCTCAATGAAAAGGTTTCTTTTAATCTATTTTGCTTAATGAGGTGAATTACTTTTATTAGTAAAACGTAAGCTACCATAATTTGATGTTGGTTAATTTATGGTTTTTAAAATGTTTCAATTAAACAGGGCTCTCTGCCTCTCTCTTTACATAAAAATGTGACTGAATTCACTTTAAGTTCCTGCACTTTTTTGTTCCAGAGATTATCTAAATAATGGGAATTCTGTCAATTTTTAAACATGAGGTATTTAAGAGTATAGAAGATTTTGACAGCCTCAATATGTGCCAATATTTTTGTATAAATTAAAAGGTATGTGGGAGTTGTCTGTAAGTCTTTATTATTCAAAATAAAAAATGACTAATAAATTATAATTTTTCCTCCGTGGTATCAGACAGGTGTCCGTATTGTTAATTTTTCCATTTTAATTCTGATATGAGGCCAGTTAATTCCTTTAGGATACAACTACCACAGTTTCTTTCTATTTAAAGTTACTTTCAAAATAATCATTTTACAACTGATCTACTTGAATGACCAAAAGAAGTCCTTGCAACCAGCTTTTGAAACATGATGTGGTCTTTTTTTGCCAGTCTTTGTGAGACAGAGCAGTATTTTAACATCAACATGAAAAGGACTTACGAATGTATTGCTGTCCAAAACCCCTTATCTCTATATTTTTTGTGATCTTAATTTACCGTGTGCTATTGGTCAGCCTCCATAACCTTGCAGAGCAGCTGGATTTGCTGGATTGAGCTTGGCCTGAGGAGGTACGGCCCAATCTGCGTACTTTAAGGCAGGAAGAGGCAGGAGCCAAGACAACAGGAAGCAACCTCTCAGAGCGATAAGCATAGATGCTAACAGCTTTAGTAGCAGTTTTGTCAGATCTGGACAGCATTTCTTCATTAAATGAAAAACAAATAACAACACTTGAAAGCCTTCTTTGAGAGGAAGGATGTTTTTTGCTCCATTTCCGACACGCTTGGCGAGTTTATTGTATGAATTGCCTTATGCTTTGTACTAACATCTGCCTAATGCATAATCTGATTTGCCCGTAATGAATGTAATTGGTGGAACAATCGTCCAATCACCTGATGGATAGGTTTTTGAAAGATTCTGCCCTCCCCAAACACTTTCTATAGACCATTGCCCTGATTTACGAGTGACATATATTCTGGTTTGAGTATATTGAGCGGTCTATCTGGCGCGTCATGTTGGTGAGTGAGTTTAAGAAATTTTAAACCAATTGAAAGTACAAAAAACAATTTCTTATTGGGATATTACAGCATTATTCATACATTTGTGCAGCAGTAAAGTGTTTGGTTCTCTTATTTTCTAAGAAAAAAGGAATAATTTTGGAGATTGGAGCTCTTGGGCTGACAGAGACTAAAGTAAAATCTCTTTAATAGTGACCACTGATAAAGACATAAACATGGTTAAAAGCACTGAAAAGGCCAAGGGAGGCTTTAGATGATTCTGTCACTTACAGTGAAGTCTGTGTGCAAATGTTCAGATAAAAAAAATCTTGGGTTATTTCTAACAAATAGCTGGTATTTGTCTTTATAAAGCTGATTTGATGTCCTATTCAAAATGATCAACCACTGAATGTATCACACTTTAAAGGACCCTGCGTTATTAGTCTCACTGCAGCGCAGACAGTGTGTATAGTGTTTTTCAGGGCGAATCAAAGAGCCTTCAGAGAGACGATCATTGATTTAATCACATCATCAGCTGCAGCCTCTTCAGGGCCAAAGTATCCGATCCATAAACATCCAAACAGAATCACTGCGACGCCTGCAATCACGGTTAAACGGAGATCAGGAGGAGGCGTTCAGGGTATCAGCTTCTATCACGCTCATGTGTGTTATGAAGTGTCCAGAGATCGATCGGGATAACAAGCACATGTTCATCGATCGCATCGCACATAACTTTATCGACAAGAGAATTACAGACATGATTGTACCTCTTTCGCACAACTA
Organism: Cetoscarus ocellatus; assembly: GCA_037902135.1. Classification (NCBI taxonomy): domain Eukaryota; kingdom Metazoa; phylum Chordata; class Actinopteri; order Labriformes; family Labridae; genus Cetoscarus; species Cetoscarus ocellatus. Next base: position 1,694,996 of record JBAMNC010000076.1, read on the forward strand.
CAACATCACTATCCCTCTATATGTGTGTGTGTATATGTTTCCCCTTTACTGTGGCACTCATTCAAACACTGAGGATGGAGTTAAGGAGTCATTTGTTTTCTTCCAGCACTCGAAGGAGCTGTTTGGGATTTTGGCAGCATCTAGAAGGCAAGCTGCAAACTGTGACATCCACTCCTCTCATCCTCGTTTGTAAATGATAATGAATCTGAGGTTGTAAAGAAACTTATACTAATGAAAGGTATTATCAAGACCAAGTATTTCACAGGTTCATTTTTGGCGACTGTAGAAACATGGTGTTGTATGGAACTTGCGTGAGGATACAGAGGGCTCCTTTTGAGTGAGATTTCTATTTGGGCGCTGGAGTGTTTATTTCAGAGATGGGACAGTGGATTGAGGATGGCACTACAGCTGCTGTCTTCCACAGTTGTATCATATATACAATGGTCAAGGCCAACTACCTCATCCTATATCTAAGCAATAATAATCTTTTATTATAAACCTAAATCATTTCTACTACTCACTAAAACAACTATAATGTCAATTTACTTGTTGGTACTTGTCTAAAATGTTAAACCCCTCAACCTTAACTCATACAAAGCCTTTTTTTGTGGTTTCACTGTTGTGGATGGGACCATTGAACTTGAGTGTTAGCACAATAAAGTTGATATAGCTAGGCTAAGATTTGGGCAGGTTTTTCTTAGTCAGCACAAAAGCTAATCAGAGGCAGCCCCAGAAGGCCAAACTCTAATGCTAGTTATTCAACAAGCATTATTATCATTTACATACATTTTGTGTTTTTAATGCCTTTTTTTAAATAACAGGATAGTAGATAGAGTTGGAAATTGGAGAGAGTGAGTGGGTAATAAAAGACATCTGAAAAGGCCCACTTACCAGGGCTTTCAGGGGCTTAGATATTGCTGTAGGGGGGGCCTGGCATTGGTCACCAACCTTTTTCAACTGAAAATCCCCTATGATGCTGTAAAGGAAAGCTAGATCTACCCACCCAAACATGCACAGAGACTACAGTTACTGTTCAATGGGTATTTTTAACTTCACCAACAGTTAAGCCAGTACATCTTCAACCCATCAAACTAATTAAATGGAAAGATTGAATTAGGTATCCTAGGATTTAAGGTCATATTTACATCAAACAACTTAACAACTAACACAAAGCAAAGCTAAATACTTGAAGATTTGAACACTGGAATAATTTAAGCAAAACACCAAAGTTGAAATAATCAGATTATTTTGCATTTGCACTGAAAGCAATGGGGTAAAGGGAAACTAGTAGTAAAGCAACTGGATTTACCAGATCAATTGATGCCACAGATAAATGATACAGTCCATCTGGCAGGTCAGATTAAGAACTAGCACACATCTAGTCATAAAGATCTACTAGAAATGTCTCAAAGATCTACAGGCTGGTGACCCCTGCGTTGATGGCACCAGTGTATAGTATATAGTATATTGACAGTGAAAGCAAACCTGCACTTTGGTCATGTTGAGGCAAACATCTGGCAAGGCTTTGAAGATGACCTCTCCTATTCAGAAAACCACGTCCTTAATCTACAGCACAACATCCATAACACCACCCCTGCATTACTTCCAGATTTCTCTAAATGCAGGTCGGACTCAGGGGTCATAAGTATACGTCCTTCTTACATCAGCGGTGCATCCAAAAATTAGTGGTATTAGAGGGAATTGTGTTAACTCTTTATCAACTTGTCTACCTTGACAGGTAACGTGTTTCAGCTCAGGCCTTCTTCAGGGTGTAGTCACTCACTGAGCCATTACACCCTCTCAGTGTGCCAGTGATGGGGACTCACTCTGTTTCTAAGCACCCAGTTGACACGATAACCAATTAAACTGCAACACCTCCTGAGTGTTGAGGAAAATGCTATAAAAACTGTGTTCCTGATGGTTTCTGGATAATCCACTGGTCATCAGTATGTGTTGATCTGATGTTTCTATTGATGATTGATGGGTATTTGATAAGTATGGACCTCAAGTTAAGTGCTCTCGTGTGTGCCTCGACATCATGCAGAGTCAAATATGCTTACAATGTCCAAAGCAGAGGTAGACGAGTGCATGAGCAGAAGATATAGCAGCGAGTTTCTCTCGGGTTGTACTTTTTGTTAATCACAGCGGTGACAGAGAGGGAGAGTCTCAGGGTAAAATCATAAAGTCAAGCTGCACAGGTGAATATGTGAGGATCTTGGTCATCCTTTCAAAATAAAACACCCTTATGTCTCAGTAATACAAAAATGGTAATGCAATGAATTATTCTTCATTCTCTACAGCTCAGTGCCAGTCAGTGGCCTGGTGGTTGGGCACCTCTTCTCAGAGCCACAGCTCAGGCAAAATACATGCTCTTAAACATTATGAACAATAGGGTTTAGTGAAACTGAAATACAGTTGTGTCCTTCCACAAAGTCCCCATTTTCATCCAAGATAAGCAAGTCATTTTGTACATGCACCATAGCAAATTTCTCCAACCTCTGAGTCAGTCAACACTAACACAACAATAAGATGTAAGAACTGAGACTCCATAATTACTAATAGCAGCTGGATCTGCCTGATTCAGTGTCTGTAATCAGGCAGATCCTTCTTGGCAAGCTCCAGTCTACAACGACTGTGAGCAGCCAAAAGCGGTGGCCTAAGCAGCACCCTGTAGAGCAGGAGGAGGTGGACGGTACGAGTGAGACGACAGCAGCAAAGGCTGCTCACACAGAGATTAGCATGGATGCTAACAGCTTCAGTAGCAGTAATAGGAAATAATAATTCCTTCATTAAAAGAAAAAAATAACAAAAGTAAAGGCATTTCTCTGCTGTAAGGATATATTATCTCCACTTCAGACATGTTTTGGAGATAGTTTGTTCCACGTAGTGGCTTATGTTTCATATTTTACCCGTGGCAGCAGTGCCACCTTCTACATTATCTGATTGGCCTATAATGAATATGACTGACGGAAGATTGTCCAATCACCTGCTAGATTTGCTTTGAAAGGCTCTGCCCATTCTCAAACACCTTCTTTGGGCTCTTGCCTTGATGGACTGTGAAATATATTTAACAGTTCATCTGGTGCGTCAGGTTTAAAAGTCAATTTCAATACAAATTTCTTTAGATTCTGTCTTTCTTCTAAATTTGATTTCCAAATAAAACAACTTCTAAGAATTGCTTAACATTATCAAGACTTAAAATATCTGATAAAAAGTGCAAAATGATAAAATAAAAACACCCCAAAGAGAATGATTGTCAAGATTAAGCTTTTTAGGTGTCTCAGGTTGTCCCACAGAATTATATGATGACTTAAAATAAGAAGACAGACAATTTTCGCCCAAACTTCCTCTTTATTCTCTAATATCTGTGAATAAAAAAACTGTCATTAGTTTCTCCTCCTGGGTGAAAAGTACAGGCCCTGGGAAAGCTTTCAGGGGTTATTATTGGATGTCTTCTCTGAAAAGTATTCCCAAACAATCTGATGTTGTGCTGGAGCAGAAACCTGTGAATGCTTCTCGGGGGTTGCAGGACAAAGCTACGGCGGGGCTGTACATCTGTGAGTGCAGAAACAAAGCTTTGTTTGTGAGCCTCAATCACTTGTGCTCATGAAAGCAGACACTTAGTTGAAAAACTTTCTTTTTCTTTCAGAAGGAGGAGGAGGAGGAGGGTTGTGGGGTGGGGGGAACACTCTAAACCTACATCCTGGTATAAATTTGCAAAACGCAATACAGGCCTGATTGTGTGTGGAGCGGACGCAGGATGCATACAAATAGAAGTGGCTCTGAAATGTCCCCGGCCCTGCATGGCTCAGTGGCTAATGTACAATAAATCAACAAAAGGGGGCTTTAATGGCAGCGACGCTCGGGTCCAGGGTGCTGTTATTTTATCTTTTTTACAGTATTTAATTGGAAGTTTTCCCTGAAACATTACACCGCGCTTTTAAAATGACTTTGCCCAAATCTAAGAGGAGATTGATAAGAATTTCTCCCCCTCCTCTCCCTCTTCTCTTAAACTTTTTTTTCCCGTCTTTCAGGAGAGAGCGAGTTTTTGCCGAGGGGAGACTAAAGTTACAAGTGTGTGGCATTTCGCAGAGGGGGGAATGAAATCGGAGGCTCGGAGGGACGGATAAGGCCAGGCTGGGAAAAAGGGAAGTTGGCAGTGGTGGCGGGTCAACAGCGCGCCTCCGAGCTGTACCCACTGCACCAGGTGTCCACTTAATTCAAATGATACTATTATTCATAGACAGAGGAAGAGTATTGAAACAGACCCAGCCCCCTCCCCTCGCCAAATCATTTGCAACTGAATACAGATATAATCCTGGAAATATAAGTCTCCATTAAGGCTATCCCATTTAGCAAACAAGGCTCCCATTGTGCAACATGTTGTGTGTATAAATCACCGTCTGAGCGGGCGAGCGAGAGAGGAGAAGAGAGAGAGAGTAAGAGATTCAGTCTGAGATTTGAGAATGTCACTCTGTCACACACCACAATCAGGAGTGTGTTTAACTCCTTGATTTTAGCCTGACGTTTGCTTTCTTTTCAGACATTATTTATTGAAAGCCAAAGAAAAGCCCTAAAGCAGAGAAAAATACATTTACCACCTTATTATTTGGCAAAGGGATGCACTGATTTAATCATATAAAATACTTAATTCATTAAAGAACAGGTGGGTGTTTGCTTTATTTCTCTGCTACTATGACAAATGAACTGCCACTGACAATCTGTGTTTGTGTATTGAAACATACCCGTCAGTGCTTCCAGGTAGGGCTGTGAAATATGGATAAAAAAATCCAATATTTTGATATTGATATTTTTAGCTTAATGGCAGTTCAAAAAAAACACAGCCAAAAAATAATAAAAACTAGAAGTGCATTTCCAACATCGTCAAAAATCTGGAAAACTGCCCTATTGTGTGGAAAATCCCTGTATCCACATCCGGATTCAGATTACCACCAAATCACACCCTCCTTGTACATTGAGCAACATCCCCTGAAAATGTCATGGAAATGAGTTGGGAATTTTTTTGGTAAATTTAAGACAGTCTAATGATTTCAGTTAGGAAGTAAAGTAAGAATTAAGGGGGTAGGATTAGATAAGTTTATACTTCTTCCTACTCCTTTTCGCTCAAGTAAGATGAAAATAAAATAAAATAAATGCAGATTCGGCTGCTGTCTTGCTTTATTTTCTTGTTTTGTTTCCTGATTATCACTTATTTGTATTTTTAACTATTTTTAAGTTGTCATTTACATGATTGAAATAAAGATATCAATCAATCAATCAATCAATCATCATACTAACACAGAAGCAAAAATGTGGAAAACTACCAAATATTGTACTGTTAAAAAGTCATTAAAAAAATTCCTGGATCCGCATCCACATCCAGATCACCACCAAAATCAAATCACTTCTTCCTTGTGCCATGAACAACATTCCCTGGAAAAGTCATCAGAGTCCAGCCATAGCTTTTTGAGTTATCTTGTTCAAAAACAAACAAACTAACAAATGCCAGCAAAAACATAACCTCCTTGGCAGAGGCAAAGATAAAGTCAGATTTGAGTCGATTTATGTGGTCAAAATGTCAAACAGTGATTTCTTATTTGCAGCCAGCAGCAGAATGTCAACATGATAAACAAACAATCCATACACTGTAATTAATGTCTTACTCTATCTCTCAATCTGAAATGAGCATATACACCCACCGGCCACTTCATTAGGTACACCCATTCAACTACTTGTTAACACAATAACTACTTATTCATATGGCAGCATCCCAATATATTTGGCGTGCTGACATGGTCAAGACGACCTGCTGAAGTTCAAACCACCATCAGAGCAAATGTCATGTTGGCAGGAGACAGAGCCTACAGTTCAAAGTGGCTTACCAAAACTGGACAATGTAAGATGGCAAAAATGTTGTCTGTTCTGAGAAGTCGTCGTTTCTGCAGTCATACTCAGATGGGGGGTCATATTTTGAAGTTAATCATGAAAGTATGGTCACCAGATATCAATCCATTTCAGCACCTTTGAGATGTGATGACCGGTAAATTCATATCATGGACGTGCAGCAAACAAATCTGCAACAACTGTGTGATGCTTTCATGTTTTCATGGACCAAAATCCCTGAAGAACATTTCCAGCACCTTGTTGAATCTGCTCTGAAGAATTACGGCGGGTCTGTACACTAAAAGGGGGCCAGCTCGGTTTGAGCATGGTGTACCTAATGAAGTGGCCAGTGAGTGTATCCTGAAGATTTGATAAGTTTCCCAGCCCTATTCTCAGACAGGCCTGAACAATATGTTTATTTAATTGATTAATTTCCCTTTTTTACTGTAATTGTTGCAGACCAAGTTGAAAAATACATTACTTGGTGTTTTGTCTGTCAAATATTGCAACAGGAGGCCTTGAAAGCAAAAGGAATTATTTATATGAAGTAAAAATATTTTTTGAAGAAATTTTAATTAACACAATAAAGATTAGAAAATGTTCTTGTGTAAAAATTCACTTGTACACAACTAATTATTTTTTCATCTCTATACTTTTTATTTATGTATATTTTTTTTTATAAGATGCATTTTGTGCTAAAGCATGGTGTTATGGACTGAAAATATATTTTTAGTTTATGGCAATACATGATTCGTACCTTACAAATGTTTCCTTGAAGAAATGATTCAAACAAAGTCAGTTAGAAGTCAAAGCTACACAGGCAAATAAATAGTTGAATAAAATGATCAATTTCGAGCCATGACCAAAAACATAAACTGATACTTCTACAATAGACAGAAAATGTAAAATAGACTGAGAGGAGACCTTGGGGTGGACTCAGAACCCACTGGAGGGATTACACACCCTGTGGGGTCTAGGAGCACCTTGGGATCCTCCAGGAGGAAGTGGTAAATGCTGAAGGGGAGAGGGACGTCTGAGCAGAGGAAAATAGATGGATGGGTGGATGGACCTCACAGAGATTATTTTATGAACAATAAGCAATCAATTATAGTGGTTCTTCCTGTAAAGAATCTCCTTACTGAACATTAGGCCAAGAACCAAATGTTTTATTCAACTCATTTAACTTTGCACTCACCAGTGGCCAGATGAAGACAGCAGAAATGTGTTATGCAGTTTAAAGCAAAATCAGCAACAGCATCTTAAATATCTTATTAAAAACTATATTAATAAAGAGCTTAAAAAAATAAATATATTGCCCTGCTCTACCTTCAGTTAAAACATGTTTTTACCTAAAATATCATGATCTAAGACTCTGCGATAAATGCTCTTCTGCGTTACATTGTCAAAGATAAAACTGAAACAAAACCATGACATTTTGCCCCAGGAGGCCCTGAAGGCCTCATGTCTAAAAAGCTGGAAAAGTATTTTCAACTTGAAAAAAAGTCATAAACTGCACAATAAATGTTGTAAAATTGTCCTATTTAATACTGACTGTTTGTTACTGGTTTTATGTATGCTGCATTAAAGTTTTCAGCTCACTGAGTGCACTATGGGCAAAATATCATATCTCAGTACTTTCTGGCTACATAGCCATGCCACAGTATGTATGATAATATGATTTGTTCGGATTAAGTCATAAACAAATTAATCAAATAATAAATCCTCATTTAGCCCAAACACTTCAAAAAGATCACTTTGCAGCCAATACACATATCATTATTAGTGGTTCTTCGAGTGAAGAATCTTTTGACAAAGCATTAGGCCTGCTAACTTAAATAAATACATACATTATTTTTGCTCTTAATAATGACTGGATGGAGTCAGAAGATTCATATCATTTATTTAAACTTAACATAAACTATATCAATACAAATTAAAATGTCCTAAAGTTTATCTCATTTAAAAACTCATTGATTGATCTTAAAATTGTTCTTAAAAACTTGATATACAGTAGCACATTATCTAGCTAAAAATGTTAGAATGTCTTATTGCTATCAACACTATTTTATCTTTTAATTTCTTACTTTACTTGTTTTTTTGGGGGTTTTTTTTTGGACTGCTTAAACACATTTTCTTATACTTTTATGGTGAGGACAAGAGGAGATGGGAGAGAAGAGAGGGAAGAAAAGTTTGCTTTGTTGGATGTAATGATATCTTACTGTTTGATCTGCTGTAATTTGCAAACAAAAAACTAACAAACACATGTATAAAAAATGTGAAAATGAAAAGCTGTATTTCAGCATCTCAGATTTCAGTAAACTTTTCCTCTGCTGTGTTCTGACAACAAGAAATAAAAACAACAAAACAAAGCATCTCACGTAGCCTTAAGGCCCGGAGGCCAAAACACATTTTTATGCAAGTTAAAAAATAGAGAAAATATTTAATAAATCTTTGAGAATCTCACATAGTGAGTGTGTTCACTTTTACCTTTAAAAATAAAACTGAGTACAGCTGATCAATAAATTTGATCATAAAAAGACATGATTCTAAGAGTACTGCAAAAAAGGTATAAGAAGCAAAACATATTTTCTTGCTTGTGATCCCTAAAATAATGTTTTTATGTCAATGATCGACTAATTGTCATTTTTAAAAGATAGAATATACAGAATTTGGTTCTTTTCAGTGACTACTACTCTGTTTATAATGGTCTGCTTGCACAAAAAGGTAAAAAATGTATTGCATCAACTACTCTTTTGTACTATTTTTGCACAGAGGTCAAAAGGCTCAAAGCTCATCACTATTAAGGTCAAACTGTTCTCTGAGTACATTGAGGTGGTGTTACAGTATGTTTACAGTGTCAGCATTTTTAACCACTGTGGGGATCCACTAAACATCCATAAAATTCATCACCACAGCATGAGCTGGACCAAACACGATATTACAAGTAATAATATCAGTTTCAGAGTAAAAGTAACAGACAGGACCAGCTTTAGATCCACATTGTGACAGGGACTTAATCCTCAGTCAGGGGATCGATTTAATCCTGCACAGAAACGATTCAATCACACCAAACAAAGAGCGCACTGAGATCAGTTCCTCTTACACTGAGACTCAGAGCTTTATAAAAACAGACAATATCATGATCCTGATTACTTCTCTCTGATTTTAGCCACCACAGAAGAGGAGTTTCACTGAGGAGATCACAGCTCAAATCCCTCCAACTCCTTTGAATATCCAGAAAACAGACCATCCTGACAAAAAAATCAATTAAACAAACACGCATGAAAAGCTTCAATAAAATACTCAGAAACCGTCTCTAAAAGGCCTCCTTTTTACATTTTTATGTCTGATTTTGAATAAACTGTAATGTTTTGATGACTCAACTTTTCAAGCTCCTTGTCAGACAGCTGCAGCTTCAGAGGGTGACAAGAGTTTATCATTAACTAAATAAAATCTGCTTTGAGTCAATTTGTAACACACAGATTTACAAATCAGACACAAGCCTACAAGTATTTATCATTCGTCATTACACAATCATTACACACAGAATTAAGTGTAACGAGAAGTACTCAGAGAGCAAAGACTTCAGCCAAGGCATCTTCAACACTGTCAAGTGAATTAAAGTAAAAAAAAAAAATGTGGAAAACTAAAAAATATAATCAAAATCTGTGGCGGACTCACTCCTGGATCCACATCCGGGTTCAGATCACCACAAATATGTAATCACTTTTTCCTCATGCTGTGACTAACTTTCCCTAAAAATGACATGAAAATCTGTTGAAAACTTATTGAGTTCTCAGTGAAAATGTGGAAAACTGCCCAATCTCCCCTTGTTAACAAACTATAAAGAAATTTCCCAGATCCACATCTGAATTAGCCTTGCAGAACAGACGGACCTGCTTGATTCATTGTCTGAAATCCTGCATATTTCCGTGGCGGACATATGGAATTGTCCATCTGGCGTGTTAGGTTACATCTGGATTTCTATTACCACCAAAATGAAATCACTTCTTTCTTGTGCCATGACCAAAAATTTCCTTACAATCCATTCATAACTTTTTGAGTTATCCTGTCAAATAACTAACAAACAAATGCAGGTGTAAACAAACCTCCTTGGCAGAGGTAATAAATCTGTGATGTCATGAGCAGGGGTCTAACAATATAATAATCTATATAATAACAGGCTCAAACAATAATAAGTGGTAAATGGACGTGAGCTTATGCAGTGTATTTCAAGTCTTTCTGACACTCACAGTGCTTTTCCACCACATTCACACCCATTCAAACCCATTTTCATGCCACTGACGCAGCAGTGGGAGCAACTTGAGGTTAAGTGTTTGCCCAAGGGCACATCAACAGCAGGAGCAGGGCTCAAACCCTCGACCTTCTGACTGGTGGTACAGCGAACTACCAGACTGAGCCACAAACGTCCCAAATGTTGTACGCTGTAATTGTGTAGCTTTTTTGTACTTTTTGAAAAGTTTCTAAAACCAGTACTTTTACTTGAGTAATTAGAAGTATTTCACATCACTACATTTTGCATCTGAGTACTGAAAATAAAAAAGAAAGAAAGAACGAAAAGATAAAATAGTTTAAAACCGTTTTTCCAGGACTCCTCTCGCCATGATGCCCCACAGAGCACCACAGGAAGTCATTCCTGCCTGTGGCCATCAGAATTTAAAACATTACTGCTCCGTCAGGACCTGGAGAATAAATGTTTTTTCACTGTTTTCACCTCTGATATTTGTTAATAAGTTAAAAAGCAAACATAATATTCAATATCCTTGCTGCCAAACTCTGCCTTAAGGTCAAATGTGGTCTACTGTTAAACAGTGCTGTCATATTATAGTCATATTGTAAATATTGTTAATGTTGATGGCGTAAATTCCTTGCCTTGTTCATAGCCTCACTTTACTTATTTATCTTTATTTTTTCTAACTTAATTTTGTATGGTCTTTTGTCTATTTTAATGTCTTATTTGATATTCCTATTGCTATACTGTGAATGAGAGCAACTGAAACAACCAAATTTCCTCTTGGGTATGAATAAAGTATTTCTGATTCTGATTAAGCTTTTCATCAGCCTGTGTTTCTACACAAAATGTCAACTTTTGGTATTGATGTCAAGTTTTGATATTCAATACTGAAACAACAATTTAAATTGATTTCCTGCCTGCATCCTGAGAGTGTAAAGTACATTTTCAGACATCTTTAATATTGAATTTGATGATTTTCAGGTCAACTGCAACTCTGTGGTTATGGAATTACATTCAGGCCAAATGTTACTATGAACAAAATCTTTTTATAGGAAAATTAGTATCTGATCGATTGATCTCACTGTACCGTCTGTACATTATAAATGAGTGCTTCTAGGAGATAGTTATGTGAACATGTTTTTGCACTTGTACCTGCCATGATTATGCGTGATAAAACTATATGATTATGTGTCATGATACAACTTACTGTACAATATTGTGTGAAATAATACAATAACTGGCTGGTTGTCTTTTGTGTTAGGTTTTAGAAAAGGATGGAACATTTATCAACTGGATTTAAAGTAAAAAAATAAAAACAACTTTAAAAAAGAGGAATGAAAAATCTGATTTTTCAATCTCAAATGTTGTGGCATGAAAATAAAAATTATCCCTAAATAATCAGACTGAAGGAACTGAAAGGAAAGCGCAGACACCCAGAACTTGTACTTTAGTTTTCAGTCAATTATTTAGTAGAAATAACGCTATTTTGATCAGGAGGCAATAAAGCTAAAATTAAGTCTAAATTTAATTAACATCATACTCCCTGTTGCTTGTCTAAAATATCTCTAGAAACTTTTTTTTTTTTTTTTCTCAAATTCCTGTCTCAGTTTTGTCTTTCATCATCACTTTTCTGGACCGTCCCGTCTCTGTGTCTCCGCTCTGGAGTTCCCATGACCCGTCACAATACAGTGATGATGTATTCAAGCAGTGATGTATGAAATTCAGGCAAATAAAAACCTTTGTCCTCCCACACTGGCTAATTATTTGACAGATTGGAGCCCTGTTGTGTGTGGATACTGTGAAGGAGCCCCCCGCCTACCCATCCCCCACCCAATAAAGAGGCCACTTGCAGAAAGAAAAAAAAATTCCTCTATAGCCACCCTTTTCTATTCTTTGTTTGAAGATTACATTTTTTCACCACATTTTGGACTGACAAAATGGGGGAGAACCGTGGGGTTTTCTTAGGGAGGGGAGGAGGGGAGTCTGTGTGTTGGGACGGGGGGCCGGGACAGCAGTCAGTGGCAGTTTAAAAAGATTTTCTCAAGCAGAAATATTTAATCTTCTCAGGGAAAATAAAGCAGAGAAAAAACAGAGGACAAAAAGAAGCTAATCATCCACAAGTCTCCCCGTCCCTGCTCACCCCTCCCCCTTAGTTATCTGTAAAAAAAACAAGAGAGTAAAAAGATTATGTAAGATTGAGAGAATAAATCTGCATGTATAATTATGAATTAAACATGTTCCCACATTTGGCTGCTGTTCATCCATTCATGAGACAGATTTTATGATGACTCCTCAGTCTGTTATGCAGATTTTACAGCAAGACACACACAAAGCCAAAAGTAATACCGCATATCACTCGTAAAAATAACCTGTTTTTGATTTGTTTTTCGCTCAACTGATAAAAAAATACAATCTTAACTCGACTCTTTCTCCTCTCTCTCTCAAACCCCATTCAGGACGCAGCAGAAAGTTTCCGGGCAGACTTCTCTAAACAGCTAATTAACAAAGTTGGAAGCTTCCAGTTCCTCTCCAAACTGAGTTTTGTTTGTTGTGTTTGAATGAATAAAAGGAACATAATTATGAGCACGAACATGCAGGTGCAAGGCGGGTTTTAAAAAGCACTGAGGAATAAAGTAACACCTGCAGACCGACTCCAGACCGCAGATCTTTTTAAAATATGGACGGACATATTCCCTTCACATGTAAACCAATCTGCAATTAATGAAAATAAAATGCAGGATTAAATGTTGGTGTGAAGTTGTTTCTCCTCTTGTGATGCAAACTCGCCTGACCCTGACTTTTTACTTTGTCTGTTTCTTGTTGTTTGATTTCTATTTTTTGTTGTGTTACTTAAGTTTTAGATTCTGTAAGCAGTAATTTTATTGATAACAATCGACCCTGCAGAGGGTCTCCAGATTTAAATTAGCCTTCATGGCTACTTTTCTGAACAACAGCTCACGTCTGTCGAGCAGGGGGGCATCACACAAAGCTGCACTTCATCCCTGCACCTTTAGCCCTTCCTGTCATTAGTTTACTCCTCACTGTATCACATTTATATTTCCCCTTGTTGAAACAATGATAAACATATTAACAGTAGATTTTAATATTACTATTGTATTGACATCTCTCTTGGTTGCAAGACATTCTCACCTCTACCTTCCATTACAGTGGATTTCAATTACCTTGTTTATTGTACAAAAGTATATTATTATTGTATTCTGTTTATATTTCAGTGCCTATTTAATGTGTAATTATAGTCACGTCCAGCTGCTGTAACACCAGTTTCCCAGTTTTTTAGGACCAATAAAGTCGGTCAGTCTGTCTGTCTGTCTGTCCATCCGAATATATTTACGTTTTCTATCTTCACTACTGATGTGTACTTCAACTGACAACAAAATATCAAAAAATGTTATGTTCTTGTGTACATTTTTAACTTTTAAAAGTATCATAACCTGTAAGAGTTGGACAAAACATTAATATTGTGATTAATCACAGTTTTGCTGCGCTGTAGTATTATCAATGTCCCAGACCAGGTATCAGATATGATACTCCTCTAACTCACCACTCATCACAACAGACAGGAGGCATACAAACATATTTATATACATCCATCCATCATCTATACTGCCTCTCCCTTTCGGAGCTTATCCCAGCTGACATTGGGCAACAGGCAGGGTACACCCTGAACCTTGTCGCCAGCCAATCACAGGGCCACATAGAGAAACAGACAGCCACACCTAAAGGCAATTTGGAGTCACCAATTAACCCAGTGAACATATTTTTTTTGTTCTGCGGGAGGAAGCTGGAGTGCCCAGAGAGAACCCACGCATGCACGAAGAGTACATGCAAACTCCACACAGAAAAGCCATGGCCGACACAGGGATCGAACCAGCAACCTTCTTACTGAGGCACACCTGCTGCACCACCGCACATATATACATCCTTCTTTAAGGACTTTAAAAAAGACAGTGTTTATCCCAAGTCACAATTCACAATAGTCACAGAAGTGAGCCTCAACAAAATCCACAGAGTTTCTTGTTTCTTGCAGTCCGCTGCCACAAAGCCCTAATGGTTAATTTCAATCGAAGCCCCGTCCCTCACAAACTGAAAGACCAATCATTGTGTTGGATTTTGAGTGCTCTCTGAGACAGCCAATTAGATTTAAAGGGCACTCCTCTGGATCATCCACAACAGGCTGTTTGATGAACTTGTTCTTAATGTTATGAAATGTCTGGCTGCAGTAATCACAAACACTAAAATAGAGTTAGGATTAGCACAATACTATGTTTTTGTAAGTCAAACATTTTTACATCAGAAATCCTGCAAATGTTAATTTATAAACGAATGAATTGACAGTTTAATTTCTGAGTAGTGATGTACCGAGGGCATTTTTTTTTCTGAACTTTTTGGCATAATTCTCCCATAACACCAATATTTTTTCTCCTGTCTAATCATGAAAACAGATCACAGTTAGTCCAGCAGGTCATTTTTACACCCTAAATGAAGAATCTAAACATCTGAAAACTGATATCTGTTCATTTCATCTTCATTTGCCGATGGCTGATGTTTGTTAAAAAAGGGCTGATATTGGCCAGTACCAATGTTGAACTGATTTCTGAGTTCTTACTCAACATCTTTGCTTTGCTGACATGAGCCAAAGTAATGTCTGATATTCATGAAATTAATTATGAAAGCAGTGCATATTCTAAGACTTCCTTTATGTGTATTTGGTCATTTAGGACTTTAGCTTGTTTGATAGAGCGATACTAAGGTTTTGAAAAGCACTAAGTTCCCGTAGCCTCAGCGTTTTGTTACTTCATATCAGGTGCAACATTTTTTTAAGTTAAGAAAACCACACCAATCAAACTCAGTTTCATCTTTTTAACTCAAGTTTTGTCACTTTTACCCTAAAATATCTGATTTTATGGTCTTTTACGTCATGTTGTCTCGTGTTTTTAAATGTTGTTGAGCCAGAACAAAACCTGGTTTCATACATCACCTTCTCTCTGTGACTAATATCAGGAGCTCCAGTTTTGGACACAACCTTGATGTTTTGCTCCTGAAGCTCAGAGAGTTTATCCTCCTGGCATCTGGCTGGAAGGTGCAGATGACGTAGAGAAAGCATCTGTGGGGTCTTGTCCTCCTCACTCTCCCCCCTCATGGAGCCCAGGCTGGAGCACACCCTGGCACAGACCCAGAGAAGAGGTGGCTCGAGTATTAACTGCACAACTTCCCCCACGAAGAAGGTTAAAACCCCTTTCACAGCTTCCTCCCTCCCGCAGCAGCACAACATATGCTCTGTAAAAACATATGGTCAGCAACAAACCTGCGACTCTTTCAATGATAAAACAATAAAAATGCTCCCTCCAAAGAAAACAGTTGAATAAATGAAGCTTTTCTTTATAAAATAGAGGCGATTAGAGGCTCTGATGGCAGGCTGCGGTGATTTATCACTCACATATTGTCCCAATTAGCACGATTATGGTGATGGCACAGGCTGCTTGACCTTCTGGTACCTTCCTCATTTGTTTCATGTCAGAGAAAACACGGCTCCTAAATCACTGCTCCTCAGTCCCTGATCGAGTTACCGCTCAACATTTAAACCTGAGAGACCAAAGACACAGAAAAGAGACAGAGGGAAGAGTGAAACTTCTCTAAATGTGGTTCTGTCCTAACACAGGAAAAAGTGAAACATGAGCTGGAACAGGTAAAGTTATCAAGAAGAAAAGGAAGCAAGTGGATGTATCACCAAATATGAAATAATCTGGAGATAAAACATGAAAAAAAACTCAAAATCATGGTCTAAATTTACACTACAGAAGTATACCTGCCATTCATTTTTAATTAGTTTGGGTATTTTGATTAAGAAAACAGCGTTATTCTTTATTTGGACAACTTCAGCAAATAAATAAACAATTAAAAAAAAAAAACGAAATCCTATTGATACAACTACTTTTACTACGTCTACTACTACTACTACTACTAAAAGTTATTACTATTATTATTTTTATAATCATACAAGCCATAATTTCTTAAGACCTTTCTTAAGACACAAAAGGATAATAGCCTATATCTTTTTGCCCTTTTTCTTTTTACCTAATTTCCTTATTCTTGTCTGCTTTTATTTTTTATTTAATTTTGGATTTACAGTATGTTTATACTTATGTATGTACGTGTTTTAGCTGTGTACATTCATACAAACTGAAGCAGAGAGAATTATTACATTTTTACAAATTGTCTATTTTTTTAAATGTTCATAGTATCAAGTACCTGTGAGATTACGTCTACAGACATAATTTCTTTTCAGTGTTGTCCATGTGAAGACTTGTCCCTCCCACATGAATGATTTTTATTTCCATCCCCTTTACAGAAATTATAACAATTAATGTGACTGAGAGCCAAATGACTAAATGTCAGCTGCCAATGAGCTTCCTGTGGGTGGTCACTTTATTAGGTATACCATAAAACATCTAATAACCCTTTACTGAATGCTAGTAAAGTTTGAATGTATAAATAAACACAAACAAATGTAACTTTTGTGTGAAATGCAGTCACCTTTATTTAGGCAACCTGGCAGAGCATCTCAGTTACAATACCAGAACTGACAACAAACTGTGAACCTGCCCTACATGAATATATCAATTAATATAGAGAGTAGCTCTGAATGGATCGCTCCGCAACTTATCCCACCACCACGAAGTTAAGGCAGCTGGGATAGGATGTCCGTCTTAACTCATCCAACCTTTCCACACAACCAAAGTAGCTGTGACTGGATACATTCCTAACTTGTCTCTACTTTCTACATGACCAAATGAAGTCTGATTGGATAAAGTCTGTCAAAAATTTTAGTCTGGTTTTTATTTGCTGATGACAATGTCTATTAATTTAGTTTTAGTTTTTATCCATGTGCACTTTTTATTTTTTAGTTATAGTCTAGTTTTTGTCAGGGGAAAAAAGGTTGTTGACGAAAACTAAGTCAAAAATAATTAGTCAACAAAATTAAAACTGAGGTACACCCATTCAACTGCTCTTTGACACAAAAAAAGGCTAACCAGCCAATCATAGTGCAGCAGCTCAAGCATGTGGGTGTAGACCTGCTGAGGAACAGAAAGGAAAGAGGACTTAAGTGAATTTGAATGTTGAATGTTTGTTGTTGCCAGATGGGTTGGTCTGAATATTACAGAAATGGCTGATCTACAAGAGATTCATGCACAAGCATCTCCAGGGTTTACAGAGAATGGTATGAAAGAGAGAAAATATCAAATGTGTAGCCATTCCCTGTTGGTGCCAGACATCAGAGGAGAATGGCCACAGTGGCTTGAGATGGTGACAGTAACACAAATAACCACTTAACCAAAGTTTACAGAAGACCAATTCTGAATGCAAATACATCAAATCTTAGGCTACAGCAGCAGGAGACCACACCAGGTGGTACTCCTGTCTGCTAGGACAAGGATACTAAAGCTATAATTCACACAGGCTCATCTAAGTTTGACATTAGAATATTGGAAAAATGTTGCCTGGTTTGTTGAGTCTCTGTTCTGCTGCTGTATTCAGATCGTGAGGTTAGGACTTGGCGTAAACATGAAATGGCTCAGGCTACAGGTGGTGCAACAGTGTGGGTGACATTTTTTGGGCACATCGGTGATGGTTTCATGCCTGAGTATTGTTGAAGACCGTGTTCATCCCTTTACGACCACAGTGTACCATCTTCTGATGGCTACAAGCACCCTGTCACAAATCTCAAATCATCTCAAACTGGGCATTCACTACTCCGGTAGCCTCTACAGTCACCAGATCTCATTCCAATAGAGCACCATCAAGACGGTGTGAGATGGGAAAGTGGTATCATGGATGTTCAGCGGACAAAACTGCAGCAGCTGTGTGATGTTATCATGTAAATATGGACCAAAATCTCTGAAGACTGTTTGAAGAAACTTGCAGAATCTACACCACGAAGAATTAAACCAGTTCTAAAGGCAAATGGGGTCAAACATGGTACAAGCAATGTGTACCTAATAAATTGGCTGGTGAGTATATGAGTGTTTCTGAACATGCAGCAGATTGCACTCTTTCATCTCAAAATATTGTTACATCCATTATAGAAAGTTAAAGCAACACATTGTGAAGAGGTAACAAAATCAAAACAAATAAAGAGAAAAAGACAAAGCAGAGAGCAGAGTGTTTGTTTCAATGAGCGGAGCTAAAACTGTCATCCTAATGTCAAGAAAGAAGATTAAACTCAAAGTTACTGGGCGTCAGATGAAATGTTTTTAGTCAAATCAAACTAGATTTGTGTTTTGAGACATTAACCATGAGAAAATAGTGTTGTAAGCTGTACTGTAAAGACATCACAGGTTTCTCTGATAACGTTGTTGATCGTAGTGAACAGATTAAGACCGTGCAGCCCCCCTCCTCAGCCCCACCCGTGTGTTGAAATGGATCAGTGTTTTGTTTTGTCTAATGGCTGAAGTGTCAGCTCGTATGTCTGTGTCACACCGCTGGCCAAGCCGGCCTCCCCACACAGCTCTTTGGGTGTGAGTGTGGTGCTAACACAGAGTTTAGAGTCAGGCCGTTTTGAGGGGGGGGTGTCAGGCTTCAGAGGGAGCACATGGAAATGAGAGCCATTCATCGCTCTCCCCATAACCCCCCCGACTGGCATATGGCATGGCATTGTCCTTGGCCGCTGAGCCAGAAGTGATGCAATTTGTTGGCATGTCCCGTCATTTCACAAACTACCCATCCCATTGAGGCCTCCAGAAAACAACAACAGAAGACATGGAAGGGCAGCCAACAGCCCGGCTCCTGTGGACGCTCTGCCAAATTCACTCGAGAGGGAGATGAAAAATTACTCTGTCTGAAACACTCTAACATTTAACAATATTCATTTAGCTCTTAAAGATAAAAACTCGATCAAAAATGGTAAACAATGCTGAGATTTTGAACTTCATATATTTGGTGTTTCGGACATTTTGAAAAAAATGAAGGTTTTAAAGCTCCTTGTGTTGATTTTGCCTCCCTGGGATCAAGTCTTTTCTCTGGCAATCTTGTATATGTGAAAGTAGAATTTAATAACATAAAAGATTTTACAGCAATTATTTCCAACAGAATTGACAGGCATGTATACGACTGTATAGAAATAATCAGTCCTCTAATGATTCAGTTTGCTTTTGATCGTCATAAAGAACCATCAACATAAATGTCAGTATGTTTCAATAACAGCTAAAAAAAACCATCACATGAGCTTTAAAGGTGTAGTGTGCAGAATCTGGCAGCATTTTGCCGAACAGAAACGGTGAATAAAGGACATAATGTGTCTATTTGTTTGTAAAGTCTGTAGGAATAGGTGTACAATCATCCCCATAAAACTTTCGTTTTCTTTTCATTAAGTTAGAAAAAGCTTTTTATATTTATGTACCACGGGTCTCCCCTTTGTGTGGGCTGACATAACGATCCGCCATGTTGTCTACTGGTGGGTTTTGGGGACAAAAAGAGTAAAACGCGATTTTTGAATATGAGTCTTAAAGTTCACATAACCTATAATCATCATCTTAACTCACCTATAACCTATAAAAATAATAGTTACAAATATCAATGAAAAAACCCTCATCTTGTAACTGTTGTAAATGATGCCCTGTTCACGATCCTTTTTGGTCTTCACCGGCTCTCACTGCACCTTTAAGATAAAATTACTTTTTTAAGTAAGAGTGTCAGGATTAAATCAGCCTGGAAGCATGTGCTGACTGAAGACACTCACACACAAAATACTTTATTAGATACCCCCTTGTAGGGATGGGAATCAAAAAAACAATTCCAGTTGAGAATTGATAATGACTCCCACAAGGAATCAATATCATTAGTCTTTTTCTTATCAGTTCCTTCCACTTTGTTCTGCATGCTTTTCAAATTGAGGACATCACACTCACAGTCAGCAAAAGTGATACCAAAGAAGTCAAAAGTCATGGCAGACGTGGGGCTGAAGGAGTCAAAATGTTGTCTTATTTTTAACAAAAAAGACACTTTACAACTTTCAGTAAGTGGAAACACAAGCAAACTGCAGAAGCATTTATCTATGCAGCACAGCATTGCATATTAGGAGCGTCATGTTGCCCCAGAAAATATGTCTAGGCCAACTTTACCCACACAGAATCAGCAGGAACTGATATGGGAATGGTTAAAAGAACAGTCCAACATTTTTGTAGTTTTTGTATCTTCCCTCACTCCTGAGTCCATGACAAGCCGATTGACACCATTCTTTTGACTGTGCGTCCAGTAACAAGGAAGAGACTGGCAGAGCTCACCCACCAATAGTTAACATAACTCAGACGCTGGGAGTATATGGGTAATGTTTGAGCCTGCCTCTGCCTACAGTCATCAGATCACCCTTAACGGTCCTGCGTGTTTGTTGTATTTTATATTGACCACGTTGTAAGTAGTCTCCAGTATTTGTTTAGATTTTACATGGCAGACAAAAGGTTAAATTCATTCATATAATTTGAATCCACAATCCAGATAAAAATATTCATGTTACATACAGTCAATATAAGAGGATAATAAAAGTAAAATCTTTTCTTTTCACTCTCAATCGAGGCTTGACCTCAAGCTGTCCAATGTTTAATTAACTCTCACAGAGCTGTCGGGGGGAGGAGGACAAATCTTCAAAGAATATGACCACTGCTTTGTGAAACATCAAATCCAGCTCCAGATCCTATTGTGCAGAGTTTGCTCATAGTTGACCTCACCTTCTGTTGGGATATCCTGTTGAAAGAGTCGGCCGGCTCGGACTGCCGACACAAAGAGGATTTCCCTCCAGGGAGACTCTGAGCCATCAGTGGGAGATGCTGCTGCTGCTGCTGCTGCTGCTGTCAGGGTCTGATCCGTTACTTTTAAAGACCCCGGCATGAAAAGAGAGATTTGTTGTTGTTTTTTTTTCTTTTTGTATATTTGGCTTGAAATCTGTCTGCCCCATGCAGAGGCTTCTTTATTGTCTCTAAAAGACAGAAATACTGTTTATTAAAAGCAGCAACTAAATCTCCAGTGTTTACAAATGGACCTGATGTGAGAGTTTAAAAAACTGCAGTTCCTTATTTGTCCACTAGAGGCTGGCTGCAAAAGCAAAGAGCCCTCCTTAGGTCCAATACTGAAATGCCAACATGATAAACATGTTTATTAGGGCTGCTCGATTATGGCAAAGTCATGATTCTGATTATTTTTATTGATATTGAGATCACGATTATTGTATCCACTAATTTAACATCAACTGCATTATATGCATTTATTGGGTTTAATCTCATAATACTTTACCATGGTAAAAACTCTAAAAAAAAATGCAATTAACAAAAAAATAAAGTTTAAAAATTAACATTTATAAAATTAATAACTTACAAAGTAAGTGAATAAATAAAAGTATTTTAACCACATGTAGTACTGATGAACTATGCTGGCAAAAATATAAGCGCTTAAACACTGATCATTCAACATTTATGACAAAACCTACAGACAAAACAAGCACCACATGTATTACTTAATAAACCTTGTTTATCTTGTTTTTATTATTCTGGAAAGCCATAACTGTAATTAAAATAGAAACTTGATTAATTGTCCAGCCCTGAAGTTTACCTCAAGTTCAGAAGGCATATTTTGTTACAGTGGCTCATCTTATTTGGATAAAACTGAACAAGATTGAATTTATTTTATGAGGACCTGTTTATATAATGTAGTAACTAGGGATGCACGGCACTGGAATTTTGCAGATAGCCAATGTCACTGATACCTATACAGACATTTTCTATTAAGAGCACAAAGCTTTCACGTCACTAAAATAGCCTGGTCCTTATATGGTGACAGCTTTAGAATAAGATGTGAAGCAAGAAAAACATAATTTTTTTTCTTTGGATTTATGGAAGTGGCTATTCAGTGATAATGAGACAAAGCATTGTGGTACATTTATGCATTCTGGCACTATAAGAGCTAAAAAAAAATGCACTGTATGGGGTCAAACATTTTGTCTGACAAAAGCATCAGCTGTATATATAGGTAAAAACTTTGTATTGAACTAATCAGCATTTGATCTTTTATTTTATTATTAAAGTTATTATTATCATATAGATTTTAATGCAATAATATTGTGCATTTCTTGTATAAAAATAGTTGAACATCTGTACTGGTCATTTGAATACCAAGCTGACCAAATGTGTGCACACAGTGCAATAACAATGCTCATCAAGTGAAAAACTGTGGTTAGAAATGACCATTTGTGTGAAATAAATGAGGACCATTTAGCTAAGAGGTAAGCAGCTCTCTTTAACAACATTTATCCTTGTTTGTTTTTTAAAAAACATCATTAAATGCTTAAGTAATATCTAAATCAGGGCACTGGATAGGTTGGAATAACAATTCAGTTCAAGACTAAAAATGTTGAGCACAAAGTGTTTTTTCACATGTTGCTGCCGAACAAGCCATTTATGTGTACAACAGGAGCTGGCTCCATTAGAGAGACCATTTCCTTTTCACCATTCATTTGCTGATCTATGAACATAAGGAAGCAGAAATGTACAAAATGTAAAGCCGATTGGAAACGAAAAGATCAGCTACTTTATCCTGAGCCGAGCCAAATAAGTCATATCACTAAAAGTAGATGAAATTCCCATCAGCACAAGTGAGGCTGGACTAACATGAATAAACCACATCACACCATCACAGTGGATTGCAACAGATTACATGCAGAATGCAGAGTCACTAAAACAACAAAAATTATGTTGCATAAAAGCCAGGCCAGTGCAGCCTAGAATAAAATTGGGGAACCAATGCGTTATGCAAGTGAAAAAAAATACACCAGTGTGTTGTGTTGTTTGTTTTGCATCATGCCAGCTGACTCTGAGCAGTAAGATAAGAGGATGGTGCTCACTGAGATCTCTCAATCAAACTTTAATAGACGGTTCAAGCTCAGGTATCATCCATCATTTACTCTGACTCAGTAAATAAATAAAGGGTTAAAGGGCTGCTGTGGTGGGTGGAGGGGGGATCACTGCTGGTTAAAGTTGAGGTGACAGCCTCCCAGTGGGAATCAAACCTGCAGAGCTTTCCCTCTAACAGCTGGGTCACACGTCGAGTGTCAGCGTGTCATTTTTCAGGGTCAGCGGATATGTTTGTGACCCCTCCCCTTCTTTTATTTGTCTCGATCTCTCAATCTGTCCCTTCTTTTACTTTTCACCTTTTCTCTGCATTTCTTTATTCCTGTCTGATTACATTTTTCCTCTTATTTTTGTCTGTTCAACATTTCTTATCGTTAAATCCCCTTCCCCAGTTTTTAATGTTTTTTCACTCCTTTCCACCTCCACCCCTACTTCAAAAAAGGCCTTCAATACTTTAAGTATTTTTAAAGACAAGCACTCCAGCACTTTTACTTAAGCAATAATTTGACTACGTAAATCTCACTTGTGCTTGAATAATATCCAAAATACCCAACCACTGCTTTTATTCTGAATGAGTTTCCAAACTATTTATTCAGTTACTGATGTGATTCTCAAAGATGTTTAGCCCTTTCCTGTCGTCTCCTTTAAACCCTCTTCATAATAAAACACCAACTTGGCAAACAAAAAGGATTGTAGATGCTGTTTAAAGAATGTAAAAAATAACGCTAATATTAGTTTTATTGATTTGATATCTCCCTCTCTACCTCTCAGAAGGTCTTTCCATGCATGCAGGTGTTTGTGCCTGCATGTCAGTTTAAGATCATGATTTTAACGTCACTGAGATTGTTAATTAAAGCAGAATTCCTGACAACCATTGAAGCAACTGAAATGACCTCTGTCAAGATATGTCAAACGATGTTTGTCCCTCATTTTTAACACTGTGAAAATGTGATTAAGCTTATTCCATACAGTATTATTCAGCAGATGAAACTGCATTTCAACTTTTCCTTTGTAAAATCTGTCCTGTTTTATAAAAAGTAACAATAACTTCAAACAGTTTTTACATTGCAGAAATTTGCAGAATTTCTTAAAAAGAAAAAAGATATGGCTGCCTTTCAATGAAATATGACATATAAGAAAAAATAAGACAATCCTTTGTTGATCCTCAGAGATGAAATTCAATTGTAGCAGCATGGGATAAGGGAGCAAGAGATAAAAAATAAAATTTAAGAAAGAATAGATAAAACTAAATACTTAAAAATAGCAGTGAAAAATACAGTTATTGTCCATTTATTATACAAGGAGTGAAGTCTCAATACAGGACAACATAAAATATTCTGTGCAGCGGACTGCAAGGTAAGGATATACATATATATATACATATATATACACACATACATATATATATATATAGATAGATAGATAGATAGATAGATAGATAGATAGATACATGACGTCAATCTATCATTCAATCAAATCAAAGTCTGACAGTGTGAGCCTATCCTCCAGCTGCTTTCCAGCAAAGATCAACCTCTGCTGATCAGGAGGATGCCCTCTTTGTCCTGGATTTTAGCCTTGACATTTTCAATAGTATCTGAAGGCTCAACCTCGATAGTCCAATCCAATTAGATGGCATGAGGTGACATATTGTGCATTGAATGAAAAGTGAACAAGTTACCAGTAAATGTAAAAAGTGCTATATTGCACAGCAAAAGTTAGATAAAATAACTGACACATTACGATTAAAATTTGCACAGGTGCTGTAAAATTAATGATTAATCATGCCAAATAATCTTGACCTCAAGATCAGTTAAAATAATCAGGATCATAGTTTTTCACAAAAAAAACTATGATCCTGAGAATAAAAACTTAAATAAGCTCTTTAAAACAGCACTGAAGAGAATTTGCTTTAGTATATCTTTCTCCTACAGTACTAACAAACTATAAATACCAAATCCTTACTGCAGTTTTATGACATTTTTGTTATTTTTTTAATCTTCACTTCTTGCCAGTTCTTAATCAGCTGAATGTGTCGGCACAGCAGAACAAAGATCGAGTTACGCTGAAGATGCCACTGATGCAACCCTCAGTTTACAAATCACAACCTTAATCATAAATCATCTCACAGATGTCTCTCTCAATGCACTGACACAGTGTCCATATGGTTAACTGTAGTGTATCAATCAGCTGAATATACTCGCTCCTCCTCAGAGACGGCCTTAATGCTGAACACGCACTAGTACATAAACTCATCAGGTTCACGCTCTGAAAATGTCTGTTGATACTGTCACGCTGCCAGAGCTGTTATTTTCATCACTGCCGAACGTCATCTTTTATTTGTTTATTCCATCACACTGTTGGCCAGGGTCTCAGTTTTTTGACACTTCCTGTATTTTAGCCTCTATTTTTTATTTTTATGACAATCCAATTTGCAGGAGCAGACATTTGCATTTCCTGTTAAGAGGAGCTCTCATCCAGCCGGACGTTCTTGCAGGACTCTGACAGCAGCTCGAGGTTATGATAATTTGACACACAATAAGGCCGCTGCGAGGCCTCAATGCTCCCTCTCTGCATATCAAAAACACCAGCGTTTAAGCACCAAACATCTGAACTCATCTCATCTCTCATCTGAAGACTCATCCGTCCATTATGGTTGGAGGAAAAAAAGGTAGTATAAAATCATGCAAAATATAATTAAGGGATTCCAGATATGAGTGCTAATTATGGTGCCGTGGTGAATGTATTCTCCCGTGTTTCAAGTTCACCCCATTGATTTGAGCGTTGTTCCCTCTTAATAACATTTCTTTTATGTCCATCATGCATTAGTCTGCAGGTCTCATTTACATTCATGTCGAAAGCTCCACAAATGACACAATAAAACCTTTGAAGTAGGTGAATATGATTTATTCATATTATTCAGAGGTTTTTATTTCAAACCAGGGTCTCTAATTGAACTCAGGGGTATCTTTTTGACAAATATAATTTAGGTAAAGACACAAATGACATATTTACTGTGTAAGGGTTCAAACAGCTATAAATCTCTTCCATCTCAAGAGCTACAACTGCATCAGAAGCATCTGAATTCTTAGGAGGACTGAGTAAAAGCTCCAAATAAGGTGGCAAGTCAGGTCCCAAATAACAGAAGAGATTAAGGGAAAAGAGAAGATAGATATCACTGAAGATATCACTGGTTCTACACGTAGAGATCAGGGGCCTGTTGTACAAGCTATGCACAAGCTCTTTCTTAAGTGTTAAGTCCACACTACTTTAAAACTCCCTTATCCTCATTTTTTAAGATATTTTTGGCATTTTAGGTCTTTATTCACAGTGGAGGAACAGTGAATGGACTCAGAAAGAGGAGAGATCAGGGAAAGACATTCAGCAAATGGGGCAATGACAGGACTTGAATCCAGGCCTGCCGCGCCAGGTATGGACCTTCACATATGGCACGTGCATGGCTACCACACACTCTGCCAAACCAGCACCTCCCTATGTTGAAATTCTAGATTGTAACTTAAGTTGTGTCTTTGTTTAGATCACCACAGAGTAATAAGGTTTGTCATAACTAAGCAGAGCATAGCATTCAAACTAAGCAAATACGACATTTTAACATCATTTGTTCAATTAATAAAATGTGTTTATTGAATTTTAGAGTGTAGCGGTTCACTCAGTACAGACTCTGATATAAAGACATGGTCAAAGTCGGGAGGAGTGAGGACAGGTCTAAGCAGAGACTTAGCATTGAGTCCGTGTGAACTCAACACACTTAATGCTGGAACAACAATGGAAAAGTTACGACAAAAGTTCAGATTATTTCCTGCCATGCCAGGGATTCTGCACAGAGCTTGTCTGGTGGTTGGGACCAGGAGAGGATGGCAGACCCAATGTTTGGCCCACCTGTCGTTCCAAAGAGGTGACAGTGGCTGTCCCAAACTAAAATATTGCTGAGGGTCAGAGACACATGGGCAAGACGTATGAACATCTTTTTATGCTTTTGGGTGTGTTCCTCCCAAGTGTTAGGGTACAGGATCAAAAAATGCACACACTCGTTACAGTTTGACAAACCGGACATGAACGTGTTTAAGAAACACAGTGGCAGCGTAACACCTGCTAAAGTCCATTACTGTTTATAAAGGAAGCTACCCTGCGTCACAAAGGCAGAGTTTTCAGACAGGTCAACAGGATTTGCCAGAACCCTTACAGAAAATCTAAGTTGCTGACGTACTTAGCAGAGCTAAGGGTATCAATACAATCCTCAATTTGAGGGCGCGAATAGAAATCAGGAAAAGTTACAGAGTTTACTTTGCAAAAATACATGACAAACCATGGAAGACCATATGATTTGTTCTCTAAAAGAACGCGAGAACTCCAAGAGCTACAGCTTTGCCATTTAACAAGAGATACTCGGGCTGGCACCTTATACTCAAAATTTGAATATCCGTTCGAGCATGGGGGTATAAATCACACTTAAGGTGTAAATAAACAATTGAATATTAAAAAAACAACAATATGAACAGCACATTACGGTGCAGGGAGAAGTGGATTGCCTGACCCAGCAGAGGGCGCTCCCAGCGCAACTTGATCAGCCAATGCTTTCTTGACCTCAACAAGAGCTGCATCTCATCTGCTGGAAACAAACAGAAGAACTGGAGGACCGGCAAAGCGGACAATAACAATACTGAAACATTTGATGAGCAATGTGTGGAAGCTCTTTGGGCTTCTCTGTGTGCCAATTATGTGCAAAGCAAGTGGCCCACTACGACAAATCAGCGGCCCATTTTTCAGTCTTTCACCCACCACAGTCAAGCAGTGCCTTTCAAGTTCTCAGCCCAGTACTTCTGTGGGCCCATTTACATGACAACGCCACCAGAAACAGAAAGGTTTTTCTGCGCTCACACAGATCCAAGAGAAAGAATGAAATCGTGGTAGGGTGCATACCAGGCCAGTAGTTGGCGATTTAGGTTTGTAGTGAAACAGAGGTGTTAGAACAAGTACCTGCACACCAACACTTTCCGGTGAAGACAAACTTTTCACAAACAACAATGGTGAGTGGACGTACAAAAGTTTTTTGAGAGTTTTTTGTCAGGACAACAAATCTTTCTGGATATTTTTGTCTGGATAACATACGAGCACAGCAAAGCAGCACACATGTTGCCATAGTTGTTGTCCCTAGGTGCATGTTCATTCTTTATCTGTAAGAGTACTGCACATGCACTGCGCATTTTCCCTGACAACGCTGTTTCCTGTTTACACGGAGACGAATACGAAAACATTTTCAAAACTTTTCACTCTGGACCCTGGTCTGAGGATTCAGGCACAGACAAGACTGCAAGTAAGGGGGGGTTGATAACAGAATATCTTGGGTTTGTAACGTGCATCCTTGAAAACTGATCGAGTGTGATTTTTGGGAAAAATGACAGCCCTAACAAGATACCCTGTTTCTCTTGTCGTTAACTCATTTGTGAAATATCCAAGGTTGGAGTCTGTTGCCGCCCCCTTCCTTTACTACAGACCTGTCCTGGGAAGGTCTCTGCCACTGAAGAGGCTGGGCACAACACAAACAGCTTTCACACGTCCATAAAAGTAAACAAAAAGTGGGTTGTTGGTCAGTCCAGTTTTTAAAGGGTGGTCAAACCTGGCAAGATGTACCTAATAAAGTGGCCAGTGACGGTATATCGCAAAGAGAAATAAATCACAGTCAGTTTTCCCCCTGTATTGTTCAGCCTTAACTAAGATTTACAGCTTACATTAACCCTTAAAAGTTTATTTACTTATACCTTATTTTTTTCAATATTGGGTGGTGGTACTGCATTTTTGTCCCCATTTTATCAAGGCCTTATAAAGAATCAAAAGATCTCAAGGCCTATGATGCACGTTGGTTGTGAGATGAACCACCTTGGACAAAAAAAATTTAAATTGGCATAAGAGGTATGTCATCCATATTTACAAACAGGCATTCATCTATACATGTAGACTCCTTAATTGGGTTTGCACATGAGGGTGTACAGAATTAATAACTCACCGTTATTAAAGCTGCCATTCACTTTCCCTCCGAATTCACGGTGGATCCTTGAGGGTAGGGGTTGAAAGGCTGATGATGTATACGCCTCATTGTCAATTGAGTGTTGTCTGGTGGTACTTGAAAATGCATTAACCTACAAACCAGGAGGGGGGATAAGGCAGAGAGGGTCCGTGTAAAACCAGTGGAGCTGTTAAAAGGCCTGATCAGAGCGCTCTGTTTATGAGTGTCTCCACTTCATCCTAATGTAGCTTTTAGAAGATGCTAATAGATCACAGGCCATTGTGATCGGACAAGGTAATGGACCTTTGTCACAGCTTGCTGAGTATGGCTTCAGGGCTACACAAAAACACACACAAAATAAACACATACGAACATGGGAGCGCATCTGCATACAAAAGAAACACACACACACACACACATTAAAACAATGACCCTAATTAATAACGATTAGTCCTCTCTCAAACACACTCACAAAATGTGCAAATGGAACAATAAATACAGCTCTTAAATGTGGCTTTTACAAGTGAGCTGAAACAATCTGCACTAATCATTAGTCAACATGGTCTCGATTTGTCATTACGGCTCTGTGAGGCGTGGAGACGGCGAGGATAAACCGGGTCAGCGCTGGCACAGAGAGCGGGCTTGTCAAAGTTTAAAGTGAGAATCAAACAGAGCAGAAAGTCAAAAAACAAACTCAGAGCTGAAAACAGAGAGGAAAGCTGTTTAGTCTGGTTTAAATCAGAGGAATTTAATCACTTACATTTACACTTTACTAAAGTAATTCTGCTTTACTCTGACATAAATTATATTTAGAGGAGGATGAATGTTGTCTTATAAGCAGTCAGATGAATGTAGTGGACATATAGATGTCTACTTGATTAATCTGAAGAATCTAATGCACTCCAGAGATTCAGACTTTACAACAGATCCAATAATAACCCTGTCATGTATGTAAGTTAGTCATGCTTAATAAGTCTGGCATGATACCAGATATTTAAACTTTGTTAATATTCTAGTAGATATCAAACTTTAATACCTGTTTCAGTATCTCAGAGACATATACAAGCCCCCCACACACACACTGAGTCATTCAAGGGATGATCCTCTGCCATTATTTAAAAACTGGTTGAACTCAGAATTCAAATACGTTATTCTGACTCGATCAACATTGAGAAACAAAAAGAGTGATGGGGTGCTTCTGTGCCCAAGATAAAGTCTTTGGCATCTGGACTCCTCCCTCTTCCCCACAGCACCAGAAGCAGCCTGAGACACCTCCTAACGTTACATCCCACTCATGTTTTGTCAGCAGTGCAAAGACCACAGAATGAATGCAGAGTCATTGAAAACATGGCCTCGAGCAGCTCTGAACTGATCAATTATCACATAGTAGACTGGTCAGACAATTTGAGACTGGGTCCTCATGGGGAAGAGAGCCTTAACGCCTTTAATAACAGAGACTAAGAGAGGTTTTATTTGAAAGGATGACTGGATCGTCACATATCATCTGTGTACCTTGACTTTACTCTGAGGCTCTCTGACGCTGCACTGCTGCGATCAACAAAAAAGTACAGCTTAAGATAAACTGATTGCCCTGAACATATTTGACTAACACGAAGATGCTTGACTTCCTGATGTGGAAGGATTCAATTCAGAGGCAAGAACTCAAAACACCCAGAAGCAAATCCAGGGCATATGCAGGAATCCTGAGGTTAATTTCAATACCTTTTTAAGACTTTTTAAAAAACCTTTCAAAAAATTTTTAAGACCTCATCACTACTTAAAGCTGTTGTTAGCAACACATCTTTAACAGTTGTAGTTTGCAATTTAACAGGAATGAGGTAAGCTGAGAAGGAATAAAGCTCGAAAGAATAAATTAAACTATAGGCAGGTTTACTGACATTCCCCTCAGGTCACAACAAGTAACAAAAGTTATTCAAGGCCAACTTGTGGAAAACAATAAGAACTTATTACATCATGATCAAAATTTAGGACATGTGCCTGAGATTGTGTGGTTGGCTTTCCATCAGCTCTCTGAGCTTTTCTTTGTGCCTTCGGTGCAAGGTGTTGGACTAGAACATTCGCTGTTGCGTGACGTCGCACCCATACGCGCTTGGCCCTGAGCCGATATAGCTTCGAGTACACCACCGACACAGTGTTGTTTGTAATAGTCGCGAGGAGGAAAATAACTATTCATGGATACTTCTTGGAGTCAAAGCTTGAATACCAATAAAATTAAATACCTCATAAAATCACAATTAAGACTTTGTAATACTTTTAAGACTCCACGGACACCCTGGAATCAATAGAAACATTAGATCAGCTCAGACTGATGAGCAATGGATAAAAACATGTCAGTACTGAAAGAGCAGCATTTTCAGTAGTGGTTTAACTAGTTACCGTGTCAACTAACTGCGAACCTAACTGTTATTGCGATGAAGCTGAAAAAAACAGACTGAGTCCTCATGAACGTCTTTTACGGCTCTTTCTGATCCTGTGCTATGGTGAACTACACAATGACAGTTTGATTGTTTGGTGTTTAAAAAAGAGGTTGGGACCACTGCAGGTCAGCAAAATCAAATATATGAACTCAAGATGAGACAAAATACAAGCTCATGAACAATGGATTAAAGAATCAGTGGATAACAATGGCACACTGGTTTGCAGACTGTGGCTAAGATTATACTGCCAGCCTTCAATCCTCTTTTCAGGTTAATTTGCACAACTGTGATATATGTGGTTTTTTAATGCCTCTGCTGAGATGTTTTGCATTAGCTTGTCTAGCATATTCCACTAACAACCCAAATTTTTAGGAAAAAAAAATCATATATTTTTTGTTAAATGAGAATAATTAGCCAAAACTGTCCCCTCTTTGTTATTACAAGCTGTACTGAAATCACAGAATGGGTCAAAAATAATCCTCCATCAACTATAAAAGCATAAATGAGTTTGCTTTACTGCACACCTTGTTGAAACATATCAACACAAAGCTCAATATCTTGCCCAGTCCTACACTGAACTGAAAGTTTTTCAATGTAAAGTGATAATGCTACCATAACTTTTAAACAACAAATGTGCAACAGAGAACACTAACAGCTCATTCTCCATAAATTATTAAAGTGCTGGTTTGCTCCTAATACTATTTGCTCTGCCGCTGTGTGCCACTCTAAAATAATCTGTTTTCTTTGCCCTAAAATCAAGTCCTCCATCAGTGAGCCGACCATCAGAGCATCACTTCTGACAAACAGCTCATTGTTTCAGTCCGCAGAGAGAAAAAGAGGGAGAGGAGGGGGGTGATTGTGGCGATAATAGGGGACATAAAAAAATAATGATTAGCCTACTATGTAAATGGCAATTAAAGGACACTAAGTGCTGCAGGCGTTGTCCTTGTGTTTCACGCTTGGTTTTGATAGGAACACACCCAGCTGCTGAGAGCCGCTGGCCTCTGACACTCATTTGTCAAAATGAGGCGAAGGGGGGACAAAATCTGGCACTTTGTGTAAAATCAATTAACTATAATGGAAAAGTGATCAGAGTGATTAGCCCAGGACCTGGTACAAAAACACCACTGAACAGATGGAGTTAAGTGTTACTTTCTGTATTCGACCAAAACTTTTGAGCCCAGTCGACACATCGTGAACAAAACACTGATAAATGATGGAGAAGATCAACATAGTGCTGTGTTACACGCCTGAAAATGAGCACCATTAGTTTCACTTTAAGCTCAGAGTGCTCTTAGCCTGAAGTGGAGAGACAGTGTGAACTTAGTGCTGCGTTAAAGGATTGAAGTTAGCACTGGTTAGGAGGCAGAGTGCAAGAGAAGGGGGACATAAAGGGAGGAAGTTAGGAAGATTCTGAGGGGCCAAGACTGCTGGGGGTATAGTCTGAACAGCATTTTGCCGAAGTAATATTCAAGCATCTTTCGCATTTATAATCAAAGTAGAGTCCCTTTTTAAGCGCTTATAAGAGGGTTTTAGTTTCATTTATGTATTTTCATGTCTATGCAAACATTAGAACATTTGGCTCTTGAGAATAACAGGTTATTCAGGATGACAAATGCATATTCTGCAAAAATTAAAACATCAGATTGATTAGACTTGCTACATCTTAAATGTAAATGATAGATTAAAAACATGCTGAGGGCTTAAAATGATCTTGTACTGTAGTGTTAGATTTACCACTTATTGCAAACATTTTAGCCGAAGAGTGTTTTCTCCAGTGTTTGAAGCTTAACTGTATCCCTTAACAGAAGTAATGGACCATAATAATTACAAGCAGTCCATTTAAAGAAAAAAAAGGGTTACATCGTACGTCATTTGTTTGACAGATGCTTGTATTGAGAAACCGTGTAGAGCTGGTCTGGGATAGGGCCACACGTGATATCTTTTCATGGGGCCCAAGATTTCTGGCAGGGTAGGTAATATCGCCCAGCCCTAGTTCAAGTCCATATACCATTTACCAAATCATACCTGTATAATCAAGATTAGGGCTGAAAGACTTATCATTTTCGATTTTCGATTGAAATCGGAATTTCAGACAACACAATTATGTGATTACCAAAGCTGCAATTTTTAGCAGCTCTCCTGACTGACCCAGGATTTGTTGTGTCAACTATTTTACACAGACTCTTAAAAAAATTTAAAGGCAATTTGCATTGAAGAGTGTCTCGCAAATGAATGGCTTACTCACAACTGTGAATCGGTTCTTATTGTTCACTTAAAAGAGCATTTCAAAAGAGTCAACAAGTTTGCGAACATCACATCCCCACTGCAAAAGTGCTGGTAAGCAGGTCAACAACACAAGGCAGAAGGTGGAGTATACCTTAAATAATGAAAACAGATTACTTTTCATGTGTTATGTGCTTTTGATCATTGATTTCCTTACTGTTGTCTATACTGTAAACAGAGTGAATACTGCACTGATGCTGGATTTGAAGAAAATCGTGAATCAAATTAAAATCGGAATATCTGCCAGAAAAATCGCATTTAGATCTTTTCCTGACATTGTTCAGCCCTAATCAAGATAAACATAATCCAACCTCTTAGTGCTTTGCGCCTTGATTATACATTATGAAAACAGCAAAATATAGATGGACACACCCCAAAACACAGTGTGTCATGCTCCTTTAGCCTCTATCCACACCATCAAATATGGCTGAAAGACTTTTTAAGACACTGATATTCCAAGTTAAGAAACTTGTTTGTGCAAATAAATAAAGAGAGATTTCTTTATAGTTTGTCCATTTTTTAGTACTGAAAAAAATGAAAAAAAAAAAAAAAAAAAAGGATATAGTGACATTTTTATTCTGAATCATTTGGCAGCTGTGGTTAAACCTGACGTCCACAAAAAGACACAATTTCAGTACATCCTATTTTTTAAATGAAAATCAAAAATTGCATTATGGGCAGTGTGGCATCATTGATGGAGCAAAAGGAGAAGAGGAAGAAGTCTGCATGCACATGTATTTAGGCTGCACACATCTGTATCAAACTTTGCCTGAGTAGGTCATGCAGCGACTTAAGAAACCAGGGGTTGCAGGATCAAGGCTGATTTGGTGTGTGATTCATCTCTGTTTTATCACGACTGCAATTGAGCTTTACAAACATCAGTCTGAACATAACAGTGCAGTTTACTCAAGCTCAGCATTCTCTGAAATTGCTCTTAATTATGATTAATCTTTTGATTAAAGCATATTTTCAGGTTAAATCTACTCCGAACATCAGAATAGTTTTAGAATTAATGGATGAATAAATGATCAAATCAAAACATGTTTGTATGCCCCCTCACTGTTGGCCAAATGTGTCTTGTAGGTGTATTTCAAGTACACCTACAAGCTCAACTTCTTGTTGTATTTCATTTGATCAAAACTGGAGTACATACCTCATTCATCACTCCCTGGCCTGACAGTGGAGGTGCTTCACAGTGGAGTCTGAATCAGAGGAGCCTGTCGGTGGAGGCCTGAATCCAGACAGTTTTGGAAAGTTGAAATGTCAGTGAACTGTCAGTCACCAAGGAGGGACTGGAGATGATTTGCATAGTGAAGCACTGCCATCTAGTGAGGGTTTACATGCAAAACCTGTCAAAGGAGAGCAGAGAAAAAGACCTGCACATCAGCTTCACATTATATTATCTCTGTCTCATTACAAAGTGGTGACAAAAGTTATGATGCAGTAAGTGAGTGCTTCAAAAGAGGAAAGAGCATACAATGAAACAACTAATCAGAAAATATTAAAAGGTAAACTTTCAACCCATGAATTAAGCCAATATTGACTGAAAAAAAGTTACAGGACACAGAGAACAACATTATCAATGCATCTTTAAAAAGAACAAACCAACAAGAGACTTTCAAACAGTAACTGCAAAATCTATTTCAGTTTTAAAACTCAAGATGCAAGTAGAGGTTTAAGGATTCACTATGATGATTGTTCTAAGAAAATAGAAAATGAGATTCTTAGGTGGTCAAAACTGACACCAGTCCTAATGCTTTCTCATCAGCCCATCCCATGGCAGCAACTCAATGCATCAAGGCACGTAGACATGGTCTTGATGACCTGCTGAAGGTCAAACTGAGCATCAGATTGAGGAAGAAAGATTATTTAAATAATTTTGACTGAGGTCTTTATGTAGGTGCCAGGCCGTACTCACTCTGCTGCTTGAACCAAAGTAGATCTTCTTGACCGACTGTGTCTTAATTGACTGAGATGCTGCCATGTGATTGGCTGTTTAGCTGTAGTTAACAAGCAGTTGAACAGGTGTACCCAGGAAAGTGCCTGATGAATGTGTAAGCTTGTGAAACAGTCAGTCTTTATTTTGGACTCTACAGATCTCTTGGTGTAAATGGTGCTGTTTGCTGCTCTGAAAAAAGCATTTAAAGCTTTTACCGAAATAAAGTTTGTATAAAACAAAAGCTGCAAAACATATTAGAATGTGTGTTTCTATGTTTTTCAATTTTTTGAATCTTATTTCTAAAAATAAAGTCTTTGAAAAAAATAGAAATGATGATAAAAAATAATTAAAGCACATGGCACCTGACTGATTTTGTTTGTTAGAATAATCATTCCAAATAAACATTACCTTCTTAATTGTTTAAGCCTAAACATTATTGACAAAATAAAAAAAGCTAATGTCAGGATATTATTGAAATACAAAATAAACGTCTTATTCAATGCCATCCAAAAGCTTCTGACTTTTTATTCAAACTCTTATCTCTTCTCAGTGCGACCTGATCAAGTTCATAGTCATGGCTCTAGACAATCAAAATGTATGACTTGTAATGTCATAGATGTAATGTAATTCTCAAAGACTTTGAGTCAAGGCAATAAAACGTGCTAAGATGCTAATTATTTTCTCTGTTAAGGGACTCATTACAAAACTATTAAATGATAAGGTTATGTTGGTCCTCACACTCATTACATCTTTTGGATGTGCTTCTCTGGATCTGTTATCTTGTGAAAACATACAGACCTGATCTGACCTACATATGGTTGTTTTTTTAATCACTGAGAAAATTCACAGAACGACACAAAATGTTGTGCAGCAATCCACACAGTAATTATGATCTCTGTCTATCCACTTCTCACACAGCCACAGAGACGTGTCAGGCTCTGTATTATGTAAAAGAGCAATAACTGAATTGTGCTAAGTCACACAGTTGCTTCAGTATGAAAGTATTAAAATATGATCTAATTAATACAATAAAATCAAAGAGTAGCAATTGATTTAATATATTTGAAATTGGAAAAGCAAATGTGAATCATCAACATTTGAGTATTAGTACTAGTGCAGCATAATTTCATTTTCAAGCCCTATTTTAATATTTAATGCGTTTTATATATATATATATATATATATATATATATATATATATATATATATATATATATATATATATATATATATATATATATTAGCTGTTACCTTGACCAGGTCTCCCTTATAAAATAGATGTTAAATCTCAGTTGGACTTCCTGGTAAAATACAGTTAAAATGAATAAAATAATAAATAAATAATGAGTATTCTGTTATTTAACTTGGTGTCAGCAATAAAGTAAAAATGTTGGTATTCTGGCAAGTGAATAAGAAACTCTGATTTGTTTACCTCTGCATCAAATATTCAAGTTGGCACTCAGGTGATATGCCAAATATAACATGATTATCTGATGTTTAAGATCCTACTTACAAGCTCAGGCTAGTTTTTAAAGGGGGACTACAAATTATTATTTTATGAGAAATGATTGTAGGCCTATGTAACTGATTTTAATTTAGTTTGTGAATAAATACAATAAAATTAAACTTATGTAAGTACAACAAACCCAAAGCGTCACACAACAAAAAGTACTCAATTACAGTAACCTGTGTAAATGTAATAAATTCATTTTTTTTTTTATTCCTGTAATTCAGACACAAGCTGCTGCTGTCACCTGGTCACCACAACAACAGACATTAGCTTAGCGGCTGAATTAGCAAAGCCAAACGGCCAGCTCTCCGGCTCTAACCGGGACAAACTGTCTTACATTTAACCACCTCTGATATGATTTACGTCTGCTTACCTGCAAATACAAGCACAAACAAACAGAGGAGCACACTGCTGGGACGCACAGCTTCATATCACTGCACTGAATCACACCATGGCAAGTCTGACTGGCCAAAGGGCTAAAGGCCTCACCAGAGGATAGACGCCATCTTGTGGCAATAGTTGATAGCTATATCCAGGTGGCTAAACACAAACAGCTTTCTGCCTGTGTTCCTGTTCAAAGCACAAACAATGTTGACTAAATGACTCATGAAACAAACGTATTAAAGAAGACAGAAAATGTAAATGTTTCAACTATAAACAACAACAACAACAAGGACAAAAAAGGATGTTGAAGAGGGTTTTTATTCACTCTGAGAAATGGAGCTGCAGCTTCTGCTCTGAACAGTCATATCCCACAGGTGGATGTGGAAATAATGAAGCCTGTTGTGGGGGAAAAAAAAAATGTAGTCTGTGTAGAAAGTTGGGTGTTTCCCATTGCCTTACAACACTGTGTCCCCTTTACAGAGGCCTCAATAGATATGTGAAAATTGCTGACAGTTTTTACAGAATTCATGACATTTTTTTTCTCTTTTGTTAAAAAAATAAATAAAACAAAACAAGACAAAACACCAAGGACAAGGTTTAAAGACTCCTATAAATTAAGACATGACCTCAGAAGTCATCTTATAAATGTCCCCCAGCTTTTCTACTGACATGAACATGACAATGCAGACCAAAGTGCTCAAACTTGAACTCATCTGTCCAAAGTACCATCATCCAGTCATGAATAGTCCTGTGGTTGAGCTACCTAGAAAATCTGAGGCATTTCTGGATGTTTGCAGGCCTCAAAATGACTTTTTAGCAGCTATTCTTCCCTTTAAGCCTTGTTCTGTCAGTCATCTGTTCATGACCTTCTGGAGACTTGTGGGATCTTTTATTTTTAGTGAACTCTACATTTATTTATTTTGAGCATAAATGAGGAATTTCAAACTGAATTAATCGTTTTATACCCAAATCTGAGCCACTCACTGTTCTTCTCTAAGAAGTCACAAATTAACCAAGCATAACATTCAATCACTAAAACTATTTTTTCTGTTCAGGAATGCGGGTAAATAACTGCAATTTGACACCTTAATCAAGAAATAATAATGTGCTTTATTATTTTCGTTTATTTTTGTGTAAAACTGAAAATTCATGGATAACCACATAATTATATTTTAGCATTAAAAATATCATTTTGGCTAAAGATCTACATTTTGGTACATTAACCATTACAGAGACATAAAAATGATTTTGGTAATTACCAGGTTTGTTAAATTAGGGCAGCTGTGGCATGTCCTTACATTGGGTAGTGGTCTGATATATTTGTTAAGCCTGGCCTTGTATTCAGGCTGTTGTTTTCATACCAAGCATGTTAAAAAAAAGGTTAGATGTTCTGGCACAGCTTCACCAACTTTAAAGTTGCTTGTTGAATAAAAAAATCTTGAAGAATTCAAAAGAGCTCAGCAACACTTGTGGTTAAGGAAAAAACTTCATTAGAAAAATAAAGTCATATCCATACCAAGCAGACAAAGTTTATCTTCAGTTTGTGGCTCCTTTTCCGCCCTCTCTCACACTCTATTCGCAGTTTTCTAACTCTATTCACTGTCCTATCCAAATAAGGCAAAAGAGCCCCATAAATCATCATTAATGCAAGTTCATTCATTCACTCATATATTCAACCTTAAATAATGTTAAAAAAAAAATAAAAAAAAATTGAGGGTTCATTTTCAATGATGTCAAGAGAACAAAAATGAAATAAAAATGAATCTAGCATTACAATTTAAAGGAAGGTAAAAACATATTTAAAAACAGTTACATATGAATACAGAATAATTTGTTACCATATTTTAAATTGACCCTGGGTCAGTTCAAAACTGTTAACAAGCACTTATGATCACCCTAATATTATCCTTGATAAGTAAAGTTTGGCCCTCCAGCACTAAGAAAAACATTAATTTGCTCCTCTTAGTGACCAAAGTAGCCTGTCCCAGCTTCAAGCTCCAGCTGAGAGGCTCCTCTTTGTACCACAGCCTCTGTTTGACCCTCACACTTGACCTTTGGGTGGGACAGGAAAGTGGTCTTTGTTCCCAGCAGAGCACTGAGATCAGTAATAAAGTGGACTGGTCTCCTCCAGCAGCTCCCCTTCAATGATCTCCGTGAGGACTAGAGCTGTGATGTGGATGTGGCGTCACAGTTCATTTCATTTATTTTTCCCACTACCATGAGATCTCAGCTGTTATCTGATGAAATTGAACAACCACTACTAAGTGAATAAAGCTCTTTTGAGTGCTCCCTAACAGAAATCCAGCACGTCCCCCTCTCTTTGTCCGCCGTTTTGAATTCATTGGCCCACTCTCGACAAGATGATAGGAATAATCTCGCCCCAAGTGAGATTGACAGTTCATTTCAGAAATCAATATTTACAATTTACTTCTTTCAAAGTTCATTCTGGGAGAGGGCTCCGTATTATCCACCTCCCAAATAAGCTGATCATATCTACGCCAGCCCTGGAATGAGTTTCCTCCCCAAAATGTGTCGTTTTTTTTCTCCTGCTCTCTCTCTCCCTCTCAGAAATCAATGTCTGCGTTTGTGCGCTTTAATCTGGCCTCTGATGACAGTAAATCTTTATCTGTTTCTGGGCGAGCAGCAGTGAGCGGCTGACACCATTTCCCATCAGAACAAAGAGCCGGGCCTGTGTGGACTCTGGGAGATACATGGGGCTCTAATGTGGCTGGACATGTTTCAGCAGGGCCATTAATCAGAGCCGCTGACAGCCAGACCTGCTGCGGCTGTCTTCGGCTCAGAGAGACGCACCTTTTCAGAAAGCTGAAGAGTCCAGGGCAGGTGGATAGAGATCAAACCTCTCTTACTGTTATCTGTGTCACAACAGGAGAGGAGATATTTCTATTTCAAAGATAGTGCTTTCTCTAAAAGTTTGAGAAATGTCCACAACTTAACAGAAAATGAAAATATGGGAATAAAGAAAGGACCATCCCATTCTTAAGATAGTTTGACTGCAAAGGTTCACTACATTTGGGCAAATGTTGTCAAAGTAAAAGCTAACACTCTAAAAGGAACTCTTTGGTGACTTTATGGGTCTACACTAAGAAGACACATTTCACCGTGTAGTTCAAGAGGTTCAGACACAAAACTTGAGTTATTACTTTTGGTACTTAATGTTTTGGAATAATAGAGCGGTACAGTTATGAGTCCTAGCATGTGGAAGTGAGTTAGCATTTTACCACTTCAGGTTCCCTTATCTCAAAGTCTAGGGGATTTTTGAACAGGAGCATGTTTTTTTGGCCTCAACATCAAATATGCCTGAATTTTGATGCTGAAGTGACTGGATAGCTCAGTCATGTCATCCCAGGTGGACCTTTTGGTGAGGTCCTTTGTGCTGTCTAGCCTATCTCAGATGTAAGTAGCTGGATAAAGGCATCTGCTAAATGATATTGTAACATTATAAACTTGTGAATTCTGAAGAGCTCATGTTTTGATAATTGTACTATACATGTCCGTCAGTGGATTTTAAATGTCTCCGCCATGTGATACAGGACTTCTATGAACGAGACAAAAGTCCATGGCATTAGGACTTATCCCTCTCCTCTGCATGGTACCAGTAGCTGCTTGAAACGGCTTGTTTTTCCACCAATCCCAAACAGAGCTACCACTGTGACATCCTACCATTATTACATCAGCAGTTTAAGCTTATTGGCTTTGGCCTGCTTGCCCAAGGCAGACAGGGAAACAAAAAGCAGTGCTGGACTGACCAATTACCAAAGTGTAGATCGGTCAATGGAGGCAGTGCAGCCCAGTTCATCAGGGCTTGGGCTGGTGACCAGAGGTTTAAGTCAGGGTTTGCACCCTTGAGCCCTTGAACTTCTTTGCACATAAATATCGATGAATTAAGCACAATCTACGTTGCTGGAGATGGTGAATGGCGAAGTGCCCCAACAACATGTGCTCCCAAACTTGACCAGTGCTGAGACTGGTAAAATAATCAGAGCAGACTACACAGAGTAGGGAACTGAAAGAGGCAGGAGCTCGAATAGATCGTCACAGACAGACTTCACATTCATCTGGTTCAGGAGTAGCCACTTTGTGTAAACAAGAAGTTTTTTTTAAATATTAATGATTATGATCAAACTCCAACAGTCATCAAAAATGAATGTATGAACCCAAGTTAAATATCTTTAAAGATTATTGTGTTTTCATGTTTTCAAGTTGTCCATCTGTCAGTCGTTCCATATGGGTCAAGGCTTTGCGATAGATATATCTCAAAATGTCCTCAAGGGATTTCTTTAAACTTAGACCACGTGTTCAACAGGATCCAGATTATCTAATCAGAATTTTGAGATCATAAGTCAAAGGTCAAGGTCATGGTGTCTTATGGTGAAAACATTATCTCAAGAGTACTCAAAGGAGTTTTTCTTTTTTAATCAAAGTTTGCTCCAATGTCCATTCTGACCCAGGGATGAACTGATAAGGTTTTGGAGGTCAGAGGTCAAAGTCACTGAACCTCAGATTCACCCACTGTTTGTGAAAGCAATTTTGTGAGCATGATGTCAAAAGAATACTTCCAGGAGTTTTCCTCAAACTTTGCTCAAATGTCCCCCATGAATTAAGAAGAATTTGAAAGTCATGGGTTCAAGGCCAACAGGGTGAAGCCTCTTTGTCTCCAGTTGCTCATAAATGTAACATCTCAAGAATACCTGAAGGGATTTTCATCAAGCTTTGCACGAATGTTGACTTTGACTTAAGAATCAACCAACAAAAAGTTGAAGTTCATGGAAAGTCATAGTTTAAATGTTATCTGGCATCATGTTCACCGCCTGCTTGTAAACAAAATATCTCAAAACAGAATTGTCTTTGAATTTTGCACAAACGTCCAATTTGACTCGAGGGCAAAGAGGTCAGATTTTGGAGGGATATGTTCAAATGCTTCTGGGGTTCATGCTACTTGATTGAGAACTTCAAATGTCAAGAACTCTTCGAGGGTTTTTCTCAAACTTGCACAAATGTCTTGTCTTAGTTGATGGTGAAGTGACTGCGTTTGGCAAGTACAGTCAGGCTGCAATAAATAACAATTTAATAATGATTAAAGATAAAAAAAAAAAACAACACAAAATATACACAAGTGTCTATGTGTATCATATAGTAAAACTGTGGAACAGAGCACCCACACACACAATCACAAAAAATTAATATAGTGCACAGCAATCACACAGACCCTAAAGTGAAGAGATGATTCATAACCTCCTCAGTGTTAATAACAAACACCTCCAGCATTTACTGAATGGATGTGAGTAATTTCGATTATACAGCAGATTTATAACTCCCCCCTTCATACACAACAAGGCTACCCCCCCTGCCCCATTAACTGCAGCTCCTCTGGGACTGCTGGGCTGGTAATCTATTGTTAAACAGCTTTTATAGTGATGGATGGAAACGCCTCCAACCTACACACAATCAATTCATATCTAATTAGCCCGTATTATTTATGACACTTTGAACAGGCAGGGTGAGGGTCCCTGGGGACAGATAGAGACCTCAGCTGCCACAGGGGTAGATGAGAAATAGAAGCGGTTATCAGGCTAAGGTATTGATTGGCATAGATGATCTACAAATTATTTTCCCAGCACTGGGAGGAGGAATCAGGGTTGATTTAGACAACAAAGACAGAAAATACCATCATATATACAGCAGCAATGCTTCAAATTTCAGGCAGGAATGAATAAATAAATATTTTAGATCCAAGACAAACATTCATGTTTTACTTTCAAAATGCAACACATCTCATACTATTCTGCTAATCATATAACCCATTTTGAACCCTCTATACTGAGGAAATAATGTCAAAGTGTTAACTTTGACATAATTTCTAAGGTAAATAAAGCATTTTTGCATTTTGAAAGTACTAAAATTTCACATAAAATCAATGGGAAATCCATAAAAATAAGGGAACAGTGTAGTAAAATAAAAAAATATGTCTTTAAAAAGGTAAGGGAAAGAGATTAAAGAAGTTAAAAAGGGTAAAAAGAAAGACACCGAACTTCAAGTAAAGTAAATTCAAAAGTAAATGTGTAATTTTTGATTGATCAGAAACCAACAGAAAAACATGAAGATAAAAAAAATGTACATAATAAAAGAAGCAAGTAAAACAGACATAATACTTGTCAAAGTATGCCACCTGCTGGTCATCTGTGGTTTAACAGTATAATAATAATAATAATAATAATAATAATAATAATGGACGACGTGGCCAAGAAGAAGCAAAAGAAGCAGACACAAAACAGTAAGAACATTAAGGAAAACATATAAACAGACAATTATAAAAGTGTCACACCAATCCTAAGAGTAATTAATTAAAATTTATGGTGACATACTGTGTATTAAAAAGTAAAAATCTTAAAACAGTAAGGACATAAAAAAAAATAAATAAGAAGAGCTAATAAAATATTTCAACATATTGTACCAATCTTAATTTCGTGGCAAATGCCTAAAAGCAAGTGATGATCTTGTACTATCGATTGTGTTGAATTTTTAGAAGAGAGTGAAATAAATGAGACAAGCTTTAAGCCCTGTTTCAGATTATTCCAGTTATCTGCAGCAGAAAACACCAAGTAGTTTTATTATTCTAACCTTTTTTTCATTTTTTGTTGTGCCATTTTGTGGGGAATGAACCATAGCTTTTTAACTTTGGTCTCTTGATAACATTACAAAACACAGAAGAGCTCTACGTAATTATATCCAAAACTACCACAGGGGTCATTATGATCTTGCTGATTTAAAACAGTGTATACATCATTATCTGTTACATTTTCCTCTACCTGTTCAGGTGTGCCACGATTACCTCCAAACTTTGTTCCTTTATATTTTTCAGGATGCCAAAACAAACTTAAAGCTAGATATTAGGTACGTGACTTGTATTGAACTAAAGTGGAAACAAAACAGCATTAACAGACTGTTACTTCACCACTGATCCACATCTCAGTGA
The DNA here is from genome assembly GCA_037902135.1 of Cetoscarus ocellatus. Lineage (NCBI taxonomy): Eukaryota > Metazoa > Chordata > Actinopteri > Labriformes > Labridae > Cetoscarus > Cetoscarus ocellatus. The sequence continues at coordinate 1,739,621 of JBAMNC010000076.1, forward strand.
GAGGAATGTCGCTGTTAAAGATTGGAGCAGGTACGGCAGATTTTTGTAGACTGAAGTTAGCATCGCGCTGATTCTGTCAACTGATAGCTTATGGTATGTTTCACTGTGTTTTGGATCATTGCTGATAAAGTATGTAGCAAACATCAACTTACGAAACTTAAATGCTCAGCTCTTCGCAATAATCTTAACAAATAAACCTACTATCACATTTTTTCAGCTTAAACGTAATCAGAAAGAGTGAAAAGTTATTAGTAAGCTACTACGAAACTACAACATGGCGGTTCGACTCGGAAGCAGGTATAATATTTTTACTGTATATTGTGTTATTGTGACGTCTTGTTCGAGAGTTTCCTCTTAATCCACTGACCTTATGAAGTTGGTCTTCATGGCTGCGGCAGTAATGTATGAGTTATGGATTATTTGAAACCAATCAGAAATGTTTACCTTTGGGTCGCCGGCCATTTTTGTAGTCCTTGTTAGCAGTTAGTTAGCAACCGTCGTTTTAAACACACAACAACGGTTAAAGATTGAGATGCAGCATCAGATGCATTTTTACGGAAGAGTATAAGGGCTATGTTAGATGGAGAAAATAATTTTAGGGAAGTCGACATTAAAGTCGAAATTTCGAGGTTAAAGTTGAAATGGCCTGTAAGCACAAAGAAAATGGATTTTGCAGGATGTGAGACATTTAATATGACAAATTTATGACTGAACAAAGAGACTGGACAAAATAGTCACGTTAAAAGCATTATTAAAAAAAAAAAACATTATAGCAGCCTTGTGATGAAATGAATGTATACATTTTATTTTACTCTATATTTAAACATGACAATTATGTTTCTTTTATGGAAATCATAAAAATTGATGGAAATTAAAGGGAAGATCACCTTTGATATGGAAATACAACAACAATGATAAGTCCAGATCTTGAGAAAACAACCACAATGTACTTTATTTTACTCCATTTTGCTTTGATAACATGAGCCAACATAAATCAGACTCTGGGTATTTTATAGGCACACATTTATAACTCTCTGAAAACTGCCTGCTTCTTTTGGGTCTAACTGAGAACCACGGTCTTATACAACAGAAAAGTTCATATGAAATGCATTTAAAGCAAAATTTCTTTCAGCCATCATGATCCTCACAGGTGATCTCTTTCACATAAATAATCCTTTTCACACTCTGAATAAAAAAAAACTGATATTCACATGCAAATCCTCTTTCTCTCTCCTCTGAAACTGTTTGAAGTGAATAAAAAGCAATTTTCTTTTCATTTTACAGAGACTGAAGGAGACTGGAAAACACTGCAGGGAGGAGAAGGCAGCATCTCCTGTGTGTTAAAGTCATCTTCTTTAAAGTGAGCCACGGGCAAACATGCAGCCGTTATCTGATCATAAAGAAGGTAAACCAGCTCTTGATAAACTGATTACATGAGAACACACCGTACTGATCATGTTAAACAGACATGAAACATGAAGAAGAGAACACTTGGTTTATGTGTGGCATTATCTATCATCTCTCTGTATATGACATTTGTTGACAGACTTTTGACTTTTATTTACAAAATTTTGTTCAATATTTTTCTGCAGGACTGAAACTTCTTATAGTTTCATTGCAATTTGCGATTCCTTTTTTTTTTTAAAAAATCAAGGCTTGAGTTGTATATTTGCACTTGTGACTGTAGTTAAAGATGAACAGGACAGAATTAAAATGCCTTTACGCTACTCCTTGATCTAAGTGTAACCTTCAGATGTGGACATTTTCACTTTTTAAAAGACATATTTTATCTCTCATGATATTTATTGGTCTTTGTCTGTAATGCAGGAAGTAGGAAGTAGGCCTGCAACCACTGCCAAATACTGCTAAATCATGTATTTGGTCTGTAATTTGCTAAGAGTTGCAGGCTATATTTGTATATCGGTTAATTTATTTTGCAAAGAATGAAAGACAAATAATTCATGCTTGATCTAAGATGATCATTTTTTTAGCCTGAATTTGTAGTTTCCTTGTTTGATTTTCATTGTTCTGAATTCTTTTAAATATCTTTTATAGAATAGAATAGGCAGTGGTATAAAAAAACATGTGAAAAAACTGAGAAAACCTGTAATAAATACCTTAAAATGATTTCAAATAAAATGATATTTAAATATAAGGTTGTTTCAGAGCATTTTTAAGAGCATTGATTTTTTTAAGTAATACTATACAATACAGTATTTAAGCTAAAGGGTGTGTGGGAGGCACAACAGACATTGGGGTCTTACAGGGGAGGCTCAATCCTCTACGGGTGATGTTTGTGAATATGACCTGCACAGAGCTGTTGTTACAGTGTCTGTCCACAAGAGGGCACCAGCAATTACACCTGATTGCTTCCAGGCACCACACACATCAAGTTTCCAATCAAGTAAGGCAGCAGTTCAGGGAATTAATTTATTACTGAGCTTGGATGTTCAGTGTTAAAAATATGGACTGATGGGATGACTGTGTTGTTTATGCAAAGCTGCAGAAGATTTTGGGTTATCCAGTTTTTAAGATCTGTTATTCAGTAAAGAAATGAAATTTGGGTTAACCATGCTAAACAGAGGAAAGGCTTTGTGTATTCAGCAATAAAATGGAAAACAATATCATATATAACAGCGAGTTGAGGGATCAAGCTGTTGCAGGCAGCTACTGAAGCTGTACAGAGGGGAAGAGGGGGAAGTTCTGATGCTGCAGACTTTGCCATGTCCATTTAAGTACAGAGTCACACAGAGGAGACATGTTAAACACTCTAAAGGGCGAAGTATCATTTTTTAGGCTGTTTAAATTAAAATTATTGGAATGAAAATGAAGTTAAAAACTTTGTATTTCAACATTTTTTTCAATGTTTCTTTTTTTTCTCTGTCTTTTGACTTTTCTCCAATTTGTTTTCCAACATCTCTTGCAGAAAGGGAAAGATCTCCGGGGCTCAGAATCATGTATGGGCCCATGAGGGCTGGTAAAGACATCAGTCATCCTAAATTTAAAACATGATTTTTTTTATTATTATAAACCTAAATACCTACCATCGCTTTTAACAGCAGAAAGAACATTTTATTTGTTATTGCCTGTTTCAAAGTGTAAACCTCGTCCTGTTGAAATGGACAGTCCTTATTTTGACGATATTAATGCTCTGGACGGGACTGTATGATAACAGCAAAATAACGTTTGGTCTGTTCAGCCTTAGTCAGAAATGTTCTCAGCACTAATTATCCAACATGCACATGTTGATATTATTAATGTCTTTTTTTATTAAATATATATACATATATATATTGGACTTTTTATGCCTGTATTTAACATGAAAGGACAGTGGATGGAGTTGACAGTTGGGGAGAGAGTGTGGCATGACGTGGAAAAGGAGCCACCGGCCACATTTTGCCACAGGGGGCATTAACAAGTCTTTTCAGGGGTCCTGCCATTCCAGTGGGTGGGCCTGCTTAAACTTTCAGCATCATTTTACTGTGCATGTCATTGTAGTACGTGTAGGGGTGGGAATTGATAAGACTTTAGTGATACCAAAAACATTACTGATTCTGTTAACTGATTCAAATCTTTATCGATACCCTTATCGATGCCCGAGCAAAAAGTGTACAGAAGTTTTTAGTGTAAATAATGGCAAAGACATGGCTCTCATGTTATTAATCAATGTTTTGCAAGGGAAAGTGTTCCAGTATGTTGCTGGTTTTTCCCACTGTTTTTGAAATCACACGGCATTGCTGGCATCATATTGTGTTTGATTAAGCCATGCTGCTTCTATCCCCTGTTTGCCACGATTACGTTTTTGACGTCCTTTGGGATGACTGTCTGTGATGAGAGCACGGCGTCCTTCAGTTGGAGAGAGACAAATACTTGTGGAAAGAATTGATAAGGGAATTGTTTAGGAGAAGACTAATGACATTGATTCTTTTTAGCTATTTATTGTTGAATCTTGATTGGAATGGTTTTCAATCCTATCCATAAGTACATAATTTGTACATTTTAGCTTTTCAAATAAGTTCCAATAACAACATAATAAGCAATTGTTATTGTAATCCAGATTATAATGATTTGGAGCCTAAACCTCATCTAACATTTTCACTGTAAACTGTGCATGGTTGTAGGAGATTTTTTGTCCTTGGGGACACATTCACGTATGAGTGATTGTAAAATGTCTGAAACTCTGAATCACTTCATCAGGAGTATCTTTTTGAGAACATGTTAAATATGTGGTGGCACAAAAGGTAACTACAGTTTCATTGACCTCAGCACCAGCTGTTAGAGGCAGCGTTTAATCCCCTGTGCTTCACACTGAAATAAAAATGTCATGTTATACATAGTTTTTTTTTTGTTTGTTTGTTTTCCATTGTTTTTCCAGAAATGTATCTGCCTTAAAAATCGAGTCAATGAGTCACTGGTGCTCTTGACGGCAGGTTAAAATCTCTGATTACCATCAAATAATCTTACTGATCTGAGAGTCGTGACCTTTACAGTTCACACTGATGTTGGTGGAGGGTGCAGCCTCCATCCGGCTGCGGAGGTCTCTGGTATCATTCACAGGACACTTGCTGGGCACCTGACACCAGAAGACCTGCTTGTATGAATTCCTGAAGTTCTCGGACAGGAAGGCGTAGATGACGGGGTTGACGGAGGAGTTGCTGTAGGCGAGGCAGTGGGCCACCATCCTGAACACGAAGGATGCCTGGTTCAGAGGGAAAGACCCAAACTCCACCCACAGGTGGACGATGTGGTGAGGCAGCCAGGACAAGCAGAAGACCACCACCACAACCAGGACTGTCTGAGCCGTCTGTGGAGGAGATCATTATTTCAAAGGGATTCAGTCAAATACAAGCTGAACTAAGAAGCAGAAGAAGCAGTGATCCAGTAAAACTAACAGAGATATTTCATGGACAGTTTGCTGAATCCATCTTATATTTTGTATTATATATATACAAGTCAAACTGTGTCTTTTTTATTTTTTTGGTGTGTTCTTTTATATGTTTAACCAAATGTTAGTGGAAAAAGACAAATATATATTGTTAATCAGGGCTTTAGCCATCTGATAAACAGCAAAAATGCGTCCACCAGCCAGGCAAATTAGCCAGATCACCATGAAAAAATTCATGCTGAACTCTTTTCCTTGGTATAATCAAAATGGATGAGTTTATATAAAATATTCATCCCAGTAAAGCAGTGTTAGTTTTGACAGCACTTTTTAATTTAGTTTTAGTCTTTTGCCTAAAATATCTTTTAGTTTTAGTCATAATTTAGTCCTCTAAATTGTTTTAATTTTAGTCTAGTTTTAGTGAGGAAATTTCACAACATTTTAGTCGACGAAATCTACTGTTAATTTAGTCGACTAAAATATGAAGTGTAAAGTGTAAGGCATTTTTAATGTTTCCTTGAATTTCTGAAGTCATGTTTTACACTTGGATTCTTCCACCATGAAGCGAAGGCAGTTGTGATTGGATGTCCCTCTTAACTCATCCAACCTTTCCACACAGCCAAAGTGGCTGTGATTGGATATATTCCTAACTTGTCCCTACTTTCTACATGACCAAATAAGGTCTGACTGGATTTAGTCTCTGTCAAACATTTTATTCTAGTTTTTATCTGCTGACGAAAATGTCAGTTAATTTAGTTTTCGTTTTTGTCAATGTACACTTGTTTTTGTTTGTTTTTTTTTCTTATTGTTATAGTCTAGTTTTCGTCAGGGGAAAAAAGGTTGTTGACGAAAATTATCACTGCAGTAAAGTTTAAGTCGAATTAGCCATTGACGCAAAAATATTGTATCAAGCTTCAAAGAGCCCATATGATGCTTTTTCCAGTTTTATATGCCCTGGAGTGTGTTTAACATGTCTCACTTAACCCCCTCCCCATGGTTACAGTGCCAGTAGCTGCCTGAAATGACCCGTTACCCAGCCTCTCTCTACCACTGTTTTGTCAGCAGTTTAAGCCACTGAAACATGGCACTGAGCAGCTCTGAACTGACCACAGCAGAGTAGACAGGTCATCAATTAAAACAGACTTATGTGGGAAAGGGGGCCTCGTGGTGCCAGGGACTCTAACAGAGCATCTCAGACAGAGAGAATACAGGTGGATCAGGTGTGCTCAGTATGTCATTTTTAGCAATTGTGAACACGCTGTAGCAGTCATCAAATTCAAATAAATGAACCTGAGTTATAACAAAACAGGCCCTTGGAGGAGTTTATTTCTGCTGTAAAAGCATTTTAATATCAGATCTGGTAGGGATAAATATAGTAAGCCTCTAGTGGACACGTGCGGAATAGCAGCATTTTGCTCTTCATGTTTCAGTGAATCTGCCTCCTGCTGGCCTTTAAAAAGAGGGCAGATTTAATTACTTTCAGAGGGGATTATGTTTTTGTTACCATTTGTCTTGTTTTTTTGTTTGTGTGTCCGTCTGTGAGCAAGATAACTCAAAACGTTCCCAAGGGATTTGGATGCAGTTTTCAGGGGGAATATTAGTCATGACACAAGGGCGAAGTGATTTGATTTTTGTTTTTTTGGTTAAACTTACTTTCCTTACCAAAAGAGTCTTGTTATCAAAGTGCTCCAATGAAATGATGAGTGCACTTTATGTTTTTTTGAATTTTTTACAAGACCAAAAGTCTGCAGAACTTGGATATCTGAACTTGGAATTATGTCACATCCCAGTTAAACAACTTCTAGTTACAAGCTCATAAACTTGGAGTACCCAAAGACTGTCTCACCTCCAGAACCTATGATGCTGTTCCAAGTGACCTGACTTTATCACAACTTGAACAATTTGACCTCTGGGATCAGATGGAAAGCAGCATAAAACATTTTGTTCCTCAAGTCCAACCAGTGTGGTGTCCTACCATTATTTCATCTGCTGTGAAAGTGATACAGTTTTGGTGGTGATCTGAACTTGGATGCAGATCCAGGTTTTCTTTTTAAAGGATATGCTAACATTACAGGACAGGGCAGTTTTCAAAATTTGGGACAATAACTCATCCAACAATGTTGGGAATCCCTTGGCAGAGAGCTTGAGCACTTCTTCTAGTTCGCTTAAGAAACTGCAGACATGTTTTCGCAGACAATAATCAGACATTTTTAAAAGTCAGGATGAAGCAAACAATTCACATATCACTGAGTTGTTCAATCCTTTGCGTTTAAGTTCGAAAACAACATATATTTTTTAGAATTTAGAAAAAAACCTTCATTCATATTTTTTCTACAACTAGTGATCCAAAATCTAAGGACATGTCAATGAACAGTTACAAAGCAGAGGCTGCTGCAGTGTATTTGTGGATCTTCTGCTGGAATCATTATTAAAAAAAAAAACAATGGAACTCTAATCTAAATGTAGCCAGTCACAGATAGTGATTGTGGACAAAATTCCAGCATTTTGGTACATTTTTGTACACTAATAAAAGAAAAAAAACATGCCACAGACAGGTAGGGAAATAAATGAAGCACCAACCTTCTTTTTTGAGAGCTCAGATTTTTTTGAGATATTCCTCAGCTTTTTGTGTAGATGTTTCAAAACCTTAAAATCAAAGAAAATAATGGCATTAGGATTAAACACTTGATCTAAATTACTAAAATTTGCCACTAAAATTTCACCATTACGCACAACAGTGTGGCAGAGAACACTGATTTGCTGATAAATTTGCATTTTTACGCTGAAAAAGCTTCGAAGAAACGACCCTTTCCTATCACAATTCAAGTTCCTGCGCGAAATCTCCTTTGCATCTACTCCAGATTGTGAAAATCTCCATTTTACGCAGATTTACGCGCGCCCATCCACTCTAACCCGTGCGCACTCACCTTTGCATAGCAGACAGAGATGAGACAAAGCGGCAGCAGGTATCCAAACACAAACGTGCACATCACGTAGACTTTCCTCTGCTGATCGGGCCAAACCTCCCAGCAGAAAGTGTTGTTATCCTCACTCTCCACGATGCTCTGGTAGTGCGCAACCGGCGCAGCCATCCCCAGGGACAGGATCCAGATCAGCACAACACCGAGCATCGCGTGCCTCCTCACCCGGATCCACGAAGACTTCCTGGCGTGCACGATGGCCACGTACCGATCCACGGACATGGCGGAGAGGGTGAAGATGCTGACGAGCATGGACACGGTGAAGAAGTAGTGGATGAACTTGCAGATGAAGGCGCCCAGCACCCACGTAGGCAGCATGTAGATGGTGGACTGGAAGGGCACGCAGAAGAGGAGGTAGGACAGGTCGGCCACGCTCAGGTTCAGGATGAAGATGTTCGTGGTGCTCCTCGGCTGTCCGGGCTTGCTGCGCGCGAGCACCGTGATGACCAGCGTGTTTCCGAGCACACCGAGGATGAAGATGAGTCCGAAAATGAGGAGAGAGACGAAGTTGTCCACTCCCATCTCCAGAACTACGTGTTTGCCCGGCAGCCTCACCGGGTCAGTGTCTAGAGGATGACTGTGGTTGTCCTCCTGAAGATCCATTTTCATAAATACTGTTTTTTTGTTAGAAGTTACATGTTGGTGTAAAAGATGAGTGCCTCCTCGTGCTGATGAGACTGAACGTGGATCCTCTCCTGAATGAATGAGTGGTTGGATAGACCTCTGCGCGCGCTCCCCTGCCTTCAAAAGCAACGTCACCATCCTGATCCTACCCATACCTCTCCACTGCTCAAGAGACTGATGAAAGAAACCCTGATATGCCCTGCCTTCATAGTACCAGTGGGGTCATTTTTAAGAGACTTTATCTTTTAATAGAGATGATGCAGTGTAACAGTGCAATCAGAGGTGCTACCAGAAATTGTGGGGCCCATGAAAGAACATCAGTGTGGGCCCTGACCCCCCTGAACCCCCTATCTTAAACCAACCTCTGTCAAACACTTAAAGCTGCAGTATGTCATTTATTTTTTTTGCATCACAGGCCCAAAAACATGATTACCTGTCCAGATACAGAAGCCTCACATCTCTGTTTTCAAGCCTTTAGAAAATCTAGCAAGGAACGCCCACTTTTCAGGCAATCAGGTCTAAGTTTAGGGAAAGTGCTCTTATTGGATCCTGCACTAAGGTGCATGTGCTTCTTACATGTAAGTTAGCTTTAGTTGTTGTTTAGATTGTACAGGAAATGTTAATTTTACGAATGGGCATGTGGTTTGTGGCTCTTTTGTGGCTGCGAAAACACACATTGGCATAATGCTAACGGCAGCTAAAGGTGTAAACACAGTTGGTTGGGCCTAAAGGAGTAAGGCTAAGAGCACAACCATGGAGGGAAGGGTGGGGTAAAACTGCTTTCACTGGAGTCTCTTCCAAGTTTCTAACCCCAGCTTTAAATACATAAATATGATGAAAAATAAAAAGGGAAAGTAAATTTTGCACTGTTAGAAATTTTTGGGTGTTCAGACCATTTTAAACATTCAGCATATTTTAATGATCATTTTCTTTGAGAACATAATTTCCAATCTTTTAATCCCATCATAGACTTGAAACTTTTACAGATTATACATTTGACCTGCTCCATAACCTGTTATTTTAGAAACACTTATTTTAACAGACGTTCAGATATTTGCAAAGTGCAGAGACTTATGTCCTCTAATGTTCTGAAGAGCCTCTCTTTATATATGAATGTAATTTTATGAGAGTTTAGCAACACAAACGATGCCAAAATGTGGCTTTGTTTGCAGTGGAAAACTAGAGAATGTGGTATTTTTTGTAAGTGAAAAGTAAAAGGAATCTTAAAATATTAAGGGAAAATGTTGCTTATGTGGATTAATAGTATTTTAAGGGGGCCTAGAATCTGCCTAATTCCCCCCTTTATGCCCCCTGTTGTAATATAGAGCAGGGATGGCCAGCCTGGTTCACCAAGAGGGCCACGTTACTTCTGTTCTTTCTGCCAGAGGGACAAAGTGTTTTAAATTAAAGGGTCATCTTACACAGGAAAGGGAAATCACTTATATGCCTAATTTGATAAAATTGTCAATTACATCGCTTCCACCAAAATGTATCATACTATCATTTTCTAAAAGTCAAATGCTTGAATGAGCTGAACATATAGTTAAAGATAATAAAGCTTATCCATTGGATAGAGGGTTCACAGTCTATTTATTTCACTTACATATTTATTGCCTCTCTAATGCATTTACTGATGCATAGAAGAGAAGTCTATTACATCCTCTGCACATCTTCTTACAAAGAAAAGCACTAATAATCAGAGATTATGATAGATTTTTATATATTCTTTATTTTGCATTGTGTGCAATGTAAGATTTAGTAATTGCACATGATTACATAAGAATAAAATCCTTTATGGCAGATGTGTCCTTTTTATGCATGTTTACAAAAACAATTAGAGAGAGAGGCAAGAGTAAACATTTCTACTCTAATTACTGGTTAATAAGATAAATGGACTTGAGCTTTTAGCACTTTTCTAGAGTTTCTGACAACTCAAACTTCTTTCAGTTGTTTTACACACTTGTTTCAATGTAAGTTGTCTATCAGTTTTGGTTGACACCTCCAAGCTCTTTCATACCCATTGACACGTCCCTGACACAACACTGGGAGCAGTTTAACTGCCCAAGGACACGTCGACATGTTACAGCTGGAGCTGAGCTCAAACTCTTGTCCTTCCAAGTGGTGGTTGAGACTAATAGTAGATCGTATCATCAGACTAGGCTACTAACACATATATGCTTCACAAATATAAATAAAAAAAAATCTAAAATAGAAAAATACATTAAACATTTATTTGCATTCATCTTGTGTGTGTATTAATAAACTGGTAACAGCTCCTGTGCTTCATTAATATGAACTCAACCATCAAACAAAACATTTTAAAAAGTACACATATTCTAAATGTGCTATTAAATTAATTTTGAGTTAACTAAAAAAAAACCTGAAGATGATTCTTTAAAAAAAACTATCTAAACAACACTAGTATCAGTACATATATTATCCCTTTAATGCCTGAAAACACAAATTATAGCCTGAAAATTCTATTTTTTTGGAGCTGAAATGTTTATTTCACTTTCGATTGAAATCTTAAAAAAATCAAAATTTCCATAAAATGTAATATATATATAAATATATAAATATATATATATATATATATATGTATGTATATATATGTGTATGTATGTGTATATATATATATATATATATATATATATATATATATATATATATATATATATATATATATATATATATATATATATATATATATATCATTTGATACATTAGGTGTTTTTGGCAACTGATAATCCACTTGAGGACATTTTTATCATTTATCTGATTGTATTCAGATGTTTTTTTAGTAATTTGTTGATCATATTTATTAGATAGAGGTTTCATAAAAGTATGTATCAAATATGATACAACAGGCTTTAAAGAATTAATTTAAGATTTTTATAGGAAAGAGAATGTGATAACACCACTGATTTCATGCCAAGAACTGTCCATCCATCCATCCATCCATCTTCTGCTGCTTATCTGGGTCTGGGTCCCAGGCCCAGCAGGCAAAGCAGGTCAGCCCAGACTCCCCCCCCCCCCCCCCCCCCCCCCCCACACACACACACACACACACACACACACTTTTCAGGTCCTTCTGGGGGATTCCAAGTATTTTCAGGTCTCCTCGAGTTCTCCCGGATGTCTGAGCTCTTCACCCTATCTCTAAGGCTGAGCCCAGCCACCCTTCTGAAGAACCTCATTTCAACTGCTTGTCTCCCCGATCTCATTCTTTCAGTCATTACCCAGAGCTCCTGACCATAGGTGAGGGCTGGAATGAAGATGGAGCAGTAAACTGAGAGCTTTGCCTTGCAGCTTAACTCCCTCTTTACCACAACATGGCTGTACAGAGTCTGCAACACTTGGTCCATTTAACTCTCACTCATGAACAAGACCTGGAGATACTTGAACCGCTTTCGCCCCACTCAAAGAACTAAATACAATTCATTTAGAGCTGCATATACATGATTTTTAAGGAAACAAGTTGTAAGTAACGCACAAAAAAACTAAATCTATTCCAATAACCAAAGATTATTATGGAAAAATTACAATTTATTCTCATTTGAAATTAACTTAAGGGCCACATCGGGTAAGAGGGAGGGCTGCATGTAGCCCCTGAGCCATATTTTTCCCATCTCTGATCCAAGTGAAAGAGGTCGGAACAAAGAATTCTATCTATGTTTTGTGTTTTCATTTTAGTGACTCTGCTTTCTGTCTGTTTGTGTTATCGATCTGCTGTGGCCGGGTCAAGACAAAGCTGTTTTATCATTATGAAGCATGTAAGCTGGAACAGAGCTATGCTGAGAGATCTGTTTGAGGGATAACCACCTGGAAATGGTGACGGGGACGATACTCACACCGTGTAACCCGAGACCTGAGACTGATGCTATCTGGTGGACCATTTGTCCCCAGATGATTTTACTCATATGACGCTTCTCTTGTTTGTGAGCCTCGATTGTTTGCTTGTGTTAATCCAGAACCATCGACACAAAAGCTCCCTCTCTTATGTGATGAAGATGATGTTGGTGAAGATGATCATGATGCATGCTTCAGTTTGTTTCCAAGTCTGCCACTTACCCTTTCTCAAAATTAATAACCCTACTCATGCCACTTTTTCAAATCACAGGAGGTACTGTTGTGTCTTTCTGTGGTAATTACTTCCCAGTTAAAGGCCTGAATCAACCCGAGGTTTCCATGGCGACCCTTACCTCTGTCGACCCAGATGTTATTGCTGTATCTGCTGAGGAGAGGGCACCAGAAAGAATTAACTTTCTTTCGAAATATATAAATTATTCTGGCCAAATCCAGACAGTGTGACATCAGATGAATCATTTCAGCACCATGGACAGCTCGTCTGCCAGATTAAATCAACGTCAGGGAACATTTTCTGTTTCGGCTCTGTTACCGTCCATGAATGTGTGTGGTATGTAAAATCTCCTTGGACAAAACAAGCTGTAAGATTTAAATGTCGAATCCTTCTTTCTTCCCATTAGACAGCGCATTGATGTGTGGCACAATATATAAAATGTAAACACAATTTAAACAAACCACATATCAGAAGCCATCAGTCAGCGAGTTATGGGGATAAAGCTTTGCACTTTGCATTCTTTTTAATCTGTTCCCTTTACAGGAGCCAATATGTTACTGTGATCATCTAAAATGAATTATGGTGCACTTTGTGTGTGTTGGGTGTCGCTGTGCTGTTACCTGGGGCTCAGGTATAAAGGTAGCTGTGTCACTGTTGTTGTTAGGTGTTTGACCCAGGAGGGCAAAAGGGTTTTGACCGCTGTGATGCAGAAGTGTATGCATTAACCAGGTTACTCTGGGTCAAGCATCTCAGCAGCTTGAAGTATAGACTTAGCTCCTACACCCTTTGTTAACAGCTCTAAACAGAGGTTTGCTTATGCTACTGTTACTCTAAACCTCCTACAGATGCACTGCACTGTAGGTTGGCCCAGTGCTGTGCTCATAGTGGCTTCATGTTGGGCTTGGATGTCTGTATATGTATATACGTGTATACGTGTATTTTCTGTATGTATATATGCACATACGTATGTGTATCTGTATAAAGAAGAGTATGGCTTCAGCTTGCTCTATTGTAAAGTGTCTTGAGATAACACTTGTTATGAATTGGCCCTATACAAATTAAGATTGATTGATTGATCACAAGCCACATTGCTAAGTGTAACAAAGTGTAACATTATAACTCCAGAAAGAGTTACACTTCATCAGTGTTGTTTCAACTCCCTGAAAAGACTTCACCCCTTAAGGCCGGTTGTATCATATTTGACATACTTTCATGGTACCTCTATCTAATCAATATAATCAAGAAATTACTAAAAATATATCTGAAGACAATCAGATAAATGATAAAAAATAGATTATCATTTGCCAAAAACAACTAATGTATTAGATGAGATACAAAATATATATATGTTAAATTTTATAGAAATTTTGGATTTTTGGATTTCAGTAGAAAGTGAAATAAAAATTTCAACTCCAAAAAAAAAAATAGAAATTTTTGGCTATAATTTGTGTTTTCAGGCTTAAAAGGGTTAAATCAACTCTGTGGTGTGCACCCATGTAAACATCTAAGATTCTTGTAATAACTCTGGAGAGTTAATTTGACTATACAGGTTTGGCTCTGTCCTAATGAGATCCTCATTTACGTTTTTATGTACGCCTGCTCACCTGCTCATTGATACAAAGAGGCCATCACGTGGTATCATCTCAGTGCAGTCAAGCATGTAGAAATGGTCAAGACGACCTGCTGGAGTTCCAACTGAGCATCGTGGGTACAAAAAAATATTTAACTGACTTTGACTGTAGCAGGGTTGTTGGTGCTAGAATGTCTGGTCTGAGTATTTCAGAAACTGATCTGCTATGATTTTTACACACAACCATCTCCAGAGTTCAGAGAGAAGGGTACAAAAAAGAGGAAATATCCAGTGAATTGATGCCAGACATCAGTGGAGAATTACAGAGTGAGACGGTGGGGAGGCAACAGCATTTTGTTACAACAAAGATATGTCGATGACCATTGCTTAACGCTTAATGTGTAAAATCTTGAAGCAGAAGGGCTACAGAAGCAGAAGACAACACTTGGTGCCACTCCTGTTAGCTAGGAACAGGAAACTAAGGCTACATTAATACAAGGGCCCACCAAAACTGGATGATTGAAGATGACCGAAATGTTGTCTGGCCTGATGAAACTCGATTTCTGCTGTGGCATTCAGACGGTAGGGCCAGAATTTGTCAAAAACAACAAGGAAGTATGGATCCATCCATCAACAGTTCAGACTGCTGAGGGTGTGATGGTGTAGATTTTTTCATGGCTCTCTCTGGACCCCTTAGTGTGACTTTAAGCACTTTTTGAGTGCCACAGCCTACCTGAGTAATGTGTCTACAGTGTGCCAGTCTTCAGATAGCTCCTTCCAGCAGCCACGTAACAAAAGCTCAAATCATGTTTTCTGAACATGACAGTGAGTTCACTGCACTCCAGTGGCCTCCACAGCTGACAGATCTCATTCCAACAGAGCGCCTTTAGTAGGGTTTCACATCACTGATGTTCAGCTGACAAATCTGCATCAACATGGACCAAAATCTCTGCCTCCTGCACCTTTTTGATACAATGCCATGAAACAATAAGACAGATCTGAAGGCAAAAGGGGGTCAGCGCTGTTCTACCATGGTGACCTGCTGAAGAGGATATTGAGTGTATATAAGCTGAGCTGGATGTATAATGAGACAGGATTTATACAGTTCTTCAGGCGCTCCTGGGTCTAGTTTCAGGGAATCATGTTAATCTCATGAGCTCTGTATAAAGTACAAAGTGTAATCAGTCTGATTTTCATATTTCTGCTCTTTTTAAGACTCTGCAGGACTGAAACAAATACATCAGACCCTCTACAGCCTTTAGATTGAAGGTTTATATGAATGTGTTTTTAAAATGTCTCATCCCTACAATCATCTCCATTAAAGACTTCACATTTATCATCACACTGATTACTTTAATTGTCAGGAGGAAAAGTAAGAGGCACAGTATTATATTCTCTTGTACTAAAATGTCTTTGAAAATGGATAATCACTTAGTCTTATAAACTGAATAATGGCACACAGACCACACCTACCAAAAATTCCACAAATACTCAGCATCATTACAGGATTCTAGATATAGACGGTGAGACGATAGTAGGCCTCCGCAGAGTCTCTTTTGTTCTGAAATGATAAAAGCAGCCACGTGAGATCCTTATTTCGGTTCCTGTGGTGATCACAGTCTCTCTCTGTTTTTCTCTGATACTTTATCAGTTTACTGTCTTGTCTCTCTCTTCCTCTCAGACCCTGTTAGTTTTATTAGAGCCTCTGACACATAAGCTGCTCTGAACCCCAGCGTTCGTCCTCTCAGGTGGTTTGACTCTGAACCCGAGTCAGACCTGTTGTTACCATGACGATGAGTCATGAGAGGAGAGCACAAAAACAGCACAACCATCCAGCCCAATATTTTCCCATTAACCCAACCTGCCAGATAAACAGACTAGAGACACGGACAGAGAGATTGTCTTTTAGATGAACAACAGTTCACAGGATGCTTTTGTGAACACTTTGTCATCCATAAGTTATTTTTCTACCATGCGTGAACTTCAGATCAAGACTTCAGACTTTATAAGACTTGGAGGCAAACTAGTTTGGCATAATTAACATTTTTTAAATTGTCTGGTTATTTTGCTCCATTGTTCTGAATTAATGTATGTCTCTATAATTTTGCCATCTATTTCACAAACATCCCCAGTATAGACTCAGGTAATTGCTGAGTGTTGAGACACTTTGTAAAGATCTCTGTGTGTTTGGATGTCTAACGAGGCCTTGTGCTTTCAGAGAGGAGGTGTATTCAGAAGATTTCATGCCTGTTGTGGCGATGAGGGGTGTAAATATATTCGACAGTTCTATTACGGTCCAAAGAAAATTTGGACGACCCACATGTTTTAACTGATTTGATCTTAACAGTGGAAGGTAGTGGACAAACATCAGGACAAAACTGGGCATACTATCATTTCTAAGCATCAAAATTTGCATACTGCCAAAAACTGTCTAAAAACATTGGACAATATTTCAATATTATGAAGTTGAAGTTTTTAATTAAAAGGACAATCTTCACTAAAAATCTGCTACCCTTCAGTGTAGGTAAAAGTCATGTTTCAACAAGGATGTGTCTGTTTTGACTCGGCTGAGTCTTGGTCAGGATATTATGAAGATAAAAAAAAGGGTGTGTAAACAGTTGATGTGTCATGTTATTAGTCACCTGCTCATTAGTGGACACCAGGCAATGAAAATGTACTAGAGAGCATGTTTCAGTGGTAAAGTTCTGTTCTTTAATGATCAGTGGTATCAAACAGCACAAAAACTCATAGTTCTCAGTCAAGTTGTTATTCAGTCAGGGGACACTTTATGTAAATTACACCAAAAAGTCGGCAACATCTGGAAAAGTGGGGGAAACTGTTGTGAAGTGATGGGAAACTCTTTCCACTTCGACAGTTTGCAAACGTTAGCCTGGAATTTTGATCATTTTAAACAGTAAATTACCCAAATTACAAACATCCATTACTGTTATTTGATTTTGGGATGTAATATAAATGATCCTTAAAATAAACAAAACAAAAACTGCCTCAGGAGCACAAACCTCTGCCAAGGCATTTTTGATGTTGTAAACAAAGTAATAATAAGTTTGAAAAGTAGTAAAATATGGAAAGAAAGAAATCTTAAAAACTGGATCTGCATCCATGCTTGGATCACCACCAAACATTGAACTTTTTGAGTTATGATGCTCACAGATGGACAAACAGACAGACCTACACTGGCAAAAACAAATTCTCCTTGGCGACTGAAAAAGTAAGGCCTGAGAGAAACTTGCTGTTTCACTTTGTGCTCGCAGATTCTTCCACCTGTGCCATGAATGAAGTTACCTCCACCAAGGAGGTTGTGTTTTTGCCAGCATTTGCCCATTTGTTCTTATATAGGTTTGTCTGTCTGTCTGCCTATCTGTCTCTGTCTGTCTGCCTGTCTATGAGAGGGCAACTTGAGAAGTTCTCTACAGATTTATATGATTTTTTTAAAGGAATGTTGGTCATTGAACAAGGAAGAAATGAGTAGATTTTAGTGTTGGTCCTTATCCAGATGCGGATCAAGGATTATTTTTTAAAGAATTTGTTAACATTGCCTTAAAGCACAATTTTGCACATTTTGGATAATAACTCAGCTAACAATGTCAGAAATGCCTCAGCAGAGTTTTGTGCTATTGGAGCACTTCTAGTTGTAAATACATTTGACTCTGAGTGATGTGACACAGGACAATGCTTTAGGCACATGGGAGCTCAGGTTTTATGAAAGTACTTGATGCGGAGACAGTCAATAAAGATGTCAGAGCTCATAAAATACCCATCAATAATCAATATCAGATCTGCTTGATCTGATTGAATAATGGAATAAAGCAGTTAACACCATATGCACATGGTTTTCAATACAATTTCTTTGTGGTTAAATTAATTTCTCTGTTTAAGCTGCAGTATGTGAAAGGGGCAAATAAGTGAACAAAACAACTGAAGATGAGTCAAACATCTGTCAGGTCCAAGTAAGTTCTCCTATTACAGTGATTTTCTTAGAGTCAATCATTTCTTTTTTGTGGTGTCTGCCAGCATTTTGAAGTGCAGTACCTCACTCCAGCAGTAGAGGGAGTGAGGGAGGTTTGCCTCAACCACTCATTGACTCACATGACATTTATCCACCATTGAAAACAACAGTGTGCCCGGTGGGAGCCTCCCAGCATGACCAGAGCTTCACCAGAAAAGGCAATATGTTTTTTCAGCCACAAACAGACTTCTTTAATCTGTACGAGTGACACACTGCAGGAGAAACATGGCTATTCATAAAGTATTCGAGTCGAACATTAACACTCTTTTTATAGAAAGCATTTGAGGCCACATTGCCTAAATGTCAAATGCATCTGCAGCTGAAAGTCCACATGAAATATGAGCAGGAAGAGTAAATACCACAGAAAGCTTTTTAATGGAAGAGGACAGTCACCCCCACCTGCATTAAGTAGTGCTGCACCACAGTCTCAAATTCTCACAGTCTGCGAGAAGCCTTTATAGTGAAAGTACATGTATTGTGAAAACAGGAGGCTTTCTACAGTATTTTCTTCTTGTGGACCCTATCAATAAGACATTTACCTAAAAATTAGCAGGATGCTTGCCACAAATAACAGCTGTTAGCAAGAAATACTTAATTACAAAAGATGCTCTTAAGAGAACCAATGTCTGAGGAAAACATCCTGTATGTGATTTATTATCTATAAGAAATTCTCCAGCCCATGTCTGGAGTCAAATGTAGCTGGATGTGCCGTTTTCACCTCATTCGACAGCAGGGATACAGAATTATTTCAGGCTCTCTGAGGACAAAGCAATCAGTGAGCAGCTCAAAACTGTTCTGTTTGTTCTTTCTGCTTTTTATCCAACATGTAACATAACAGGTAAGGTCGTGTTTTCACATCAGCAAGTTCAACCCAAAAATGATCACTGACTGTTCGTCCACACAACATTGTGGGTGCTTGGAAATGGAGGGCAGTAAAAACAGTTTCGGAGAGCAACCTTAAAATGGCCTTGTTTATGTTGCAGTGTGAAATAGCAATTTTCTAAGCTTGCACTGCAGATAGGCCTGCCTGATTCATTGCCTGAAATCACGCAGATCAAACTTGCCAAGCTTCAACCTTCGATGACTTCATCTGCCAAAAGCTGGACAGCCCAATCAAGGAAGAGAGGCAGGAACTGCAGATGTGACGACAGCTGGAAGTAACTGTTTGAAAACAATGGTGGCTTCTGAAGCGGTTCCTGTGGATGCAGCAATATCTGTGGTTTTATCAGAAATGGTCTCAACTTCTTTAAAAGAGGAGCAAAGAACATCACTTACAGCTTTTCTTATGAGAAATCATGTATTTGCTCTTCTCCTGACCAGGGATCACTGCTGGGAAAGTGGGAGGACGATGCCGGTTAGTCTATGGTATCCGGGAGTCGCGTTTACTCAAAGATACCTGGCATAATATGCTCTCCTCAGAAGTTTAGCAGGAGAAGAGATGGGGATTGTTGTTGACATGGTTCATGTCACATATTCGTGGTAAATGATACATCTGTGTGGTACAATTTAACGTAAGATGATAGTGTAAGGACTTAAACGTAGTTTACGCTAACAGCTAACAACAGGGTCTAGCTGCTACGTCATACTGTGGCTTGATATGATTGGTCTGTGACGTGTCACCGACAGAACGATCATCCAGTCACCACCTGCTGTTGTTTTTCAAGGTTTTGCCTCTGAAAATATTTTCGATGAGCTCTTCTCCAGATGGACTAGTGAAATATTTCCATGGCAGATATATGGAACTGTCCGTCTGGCGTGTCAGGTTAGCAATTTGCAGTTCCTCTGAAAACACAAAAGTTTTGGCACATTAACATCAGAGTCCATGTCTTTACACACTTTGTATACTGACTTCATGTTCAGCATTATACCACAAAAACCACTAGGGCCCCTCCTGACCCCGTGATGGGATTTCTCTGCCTGGCTCACAGAGGCATCAAATAGCCCAACATTAGTCATAGTTTATACATGCTATCAGTGTTAATACTCCTAAAATGGACAAAGCCGCCACAGATGCCTGCACACTACAGATGTTTGTTCTGCTAGAATGAATAAAATCAATAACAAGCTTTGCTCAGATGACTCAAATCACACTTTAGACCAGCTGAAAAAATCAGCAGCTGCACAGATAATAAAAGCTGTGACATGTTTTTGGGCATGAAATTAGAAAATATTGCCAAGATGTTTTATTACAAAACCAGTATGATTCAGTCTATGCCAATCTCATAAACCTGTTAAAATGTTGGAAGCTCTCAGTAGCACATCACTGAACCAGAACATGGCACGGATGGATGTTTTGATCAAACCTGATGCTGCTGCTATAAAGAAACAGCAAGAAAACCGCAGAGTCCAAAAGAGTTCACGCTTTTCTTCACTGCAGTAATTATTGTGAAACAGGACTGACCTTTGTTGCCCACCAACTAGTTTACATCATGTTCCTGTGGACTAGAGCATCCCATCAATTCCAACATTGTACTTGAATCATACTGAATCTTATACATGTTCTGTAACCCTAAAGACTCATCATGTCCAAGTCTATGTCTCACAGGACAGTGGACATCCTGCCCAACTGCAGGACACACAACCTGGGAGTGTATGATGGCCTTTTGTGAGAGCAGTAGACTTTTGAGTGTTTATTAATGTAACAAATGGTGATCTGGTTTGGTTTTAATAAGGTAGAGTATAGAAACATGTGCTACAGAGTGTTTTTTTTCTATCATTATATGGCATGATAGGGTTTGGTTTGAATAATTATAGTATGGGATGTTAATGGGACAAACTGGTTGATAATATTAGGGTGTGGTTGGTAACAGTATGGCATGGTATCATTAATTATGGCATTGTATGGCTTTGCTAATCATACATCAGTCTGGTATGGTATTCATGATAATATGGTGTGGCATGGTTCCCAAAGTGGGGGTCAAACTTAGGACCCCCAGGGGTTGGGAAACATGGAGAGGGCCTATATTAAGTTGATTTTGAGTGGTATATTTTATCTATTGAAATAAAAAATGCAGATACAACTTCAGGGCTCCACAGCGGGTCAGTGCTTGTGCCTCAGGTTCATTGGGGACTCTAAATTACCCTTAGGTGTTTAGTTTATGCTGGGATGGCTATCTGTCTCTGTATAATATCCCTGTAAATGGCTGATGACTGATTCAGGGTGTACCCAGACTCTTGCCCAGTGTCAACTGGGATAGGCTCCAGCCCCCTTGCAACCCCAAAAGGGACAAGTGGCATTGATAATGAATGGAGGGATGGATGGATAAACGAGTTCAATTAACTTTGAAATACAAAACAATGTTCGTTAAGTGAGATTCATGCTTTATGGGTCTCGTATGGTGAATCATATTGTAGTGTGAGCTACCCTGTGAGTCCCAGTCCCAAATGGGACAGTATAGTTATGTATCTTGTGCTGCATGATAATTCAATGTAAGATGTTTTTTTGTTATTGCACTCCAGTGCATAGAATGATAAAGTAACATAATGTAATGCACTGTGTGGACTGGTACCATGTGGTAATGCATGGCAGAGCTGGTTGGCCAATTAGGCAATATAGGTAAATGCTAACAATGCCATGGCCTCCAGGGGGTGCCACAGAAACCAGTTATTAAAACCAGTTATTACCATCGCTCTTAAAATGGAAAACCTCACACTGATTCAAACTTAAAGCAATGCCCAATTAATATTACTACAAATGATAATACCAAATAGGTCTGATTTTTTTGTCTTTATTTGTAATTTGCTAAGCATGTAACTTGGGTGACATGTCATCTTATAAACTATAGACAATGGTAGAAACAATGCTGTTCAATTTCTTTTGTAAGCATATGTAAATCACCAATGAAGATGGGCGCCATATACAATCCCACCTAGGGCGCCACATTGGCTAGGGCCAGCTCTGATGCATGGTACGGTATATTGATAAAGTGTTTCAGTGTATGGTGTGGTATCATATAATTTAGTTACCCAACACTCTGAAACTTAATTCATAACATGTGGTGTGTTGTGGTATTGAAACTTAACACATGGTATCAAATTATCACAACATGAGGATGTATAAAATAGATTTTCTTCCAGTGCAGAAGATATTTGGAAACACATCAGTGGGTCTTATAAATATGAAGCACCCTGCGTGACTTTAATCTCTTCCACTGCCTCATGTTGTGTGAAAATCAAAGAACCTCCCCGACAGAAAACATCGTGCAGGTATTCATCTCCCAGGTGTGGAGCAGAAACCTGAAGATCTGATAACTGTAAAATGATAAATTAGGTATCTGGTTAGCTGATTCAATGAGTAGAAGGAACACCAATTTCAATATGAATAGTTTCTTGCACCTGATTTTTCCAATTCCAGTGATGAAAGAATGAAACAAAAGAAAACAAATACCAAAATGTCTGAAAGAATAGAAGCATTTAACACCATCCATGTCAGAGAGACATTACGCCATGAAGAGAGACTTGATCACCCTCAGCTGGCAGAAGATAAAGACACACAATGACACCTATTTTATCCAAAATGCTCTAAATTACCCCCATTTGTAGCTCAATAAGTTTAATTTTACAGATTTGAGAGGCAGTCTCAAAAAGTGGGTGCAAAGACGTGGGAAGCAGTAAAAGACACACGACAGAAAAAAGTACAATAATCAGATATAGTTGTGTGCAGCTTCCAATGTTTATTTCATATTTATGATTAATATTTATGCTTTCTTAATGTTATTTCATATTAAGTTTATGCATGAATGTGAAAGAAAACTGGCACAGCTTTTGCTCTAAATTTATTTACATTTAAATGGAAATTTTAACTGATTATTTTCTCTTTTTGTGTATTTTGAATAACAAAATACTTTGTGGTCAGTTAGATACTAATACTATGGTGAAGGAAGATCGATACATCCAGCCCTTTGAGTCAAAGACCAGCAAGGTTTAAAAAACTAAATTATGTAGTATGGTTTGTATGGCGTGGTATGGCTTGGAATAAAAACACATTACATTCTATCATGTCATATTGTTTCATATTTAATCATTATATATATGTCGTCATTGTATTGTATTGTATTTCATCATAATGTATTGTAATGTCAGCATGTCAGACAGCCAGCACCTGATTGTAGGACATTAAGTCCTTCATGCGTTATATCAGCCAATCAGCGCCTCACAGCCGTGAGAGAAACATGTAAAATCAGATCTGCTGAGCATAATCTGCAGCAGGGGGGGCACTGAACAAGAGAGCAATCCAGCAACAAATGTTCTGCTTAGCCAAATTCTGCTAAGGAACCATCATGGTATGGTGCAGTGCTGTATTGTGCATTATCATATTTCTTTATGACAAATTGTGATGCAATGTATGGCAGGAGTTCCCAGTCTTTGCAGCCCATGACCACCAACAGGGACTCAGGACCCCCACCGTAGGCTTCTTTACAGAGCAACAGACCCTTAAACTATTGGTGTAATGTGCAAACTTGTATTTTAAGGATCTTTATGACATCTTGTCCTACATAACCAGACATTGAAAAGTCATCTGTACCCTCATTTTCTCAGGACTATACTATTGTAACTCACTCCTCCCTGGAATAAATAAAAAAATTCTTTCTCGCCTCCAACTAGCTCAAAATGTAGGAGCTCGGCTTTAAGGTGGTTTTAACAGACGACATCACATCACCCCAGTTTAAGCTTTCCTTCACTGGCTTTCCCTCAGTTTTCAAAAACAATTCACCCATCCTGTTTGTTCAGAGGTCAAAGTTCAAAGCTACAGGTGATCGAGCTTTCTCCATCAGAGCTCCTCGACTTTAGAGCGACCTGCCCGAGGAGATAAGACGTGCAGAAACAGTCACTTCTTTCTTACTTTCTTTAAGGTCTGTTTTTATGAAGAACATTTTAATGGTGTTTGTACAGTACAGTGGAGGTTGGATGAGTAATTTCTGTTCCTGCAATCTTGCATTTTGCATACTAAAAGTTTTGGTCAAAAAGGTTAATTTA
Source organism: Cetoscarus ocellatus (assembly GCA_037902135.1). NCBI lineage: Eukaryota > Metazoa > Chordata > Actinopteri > Labriformes > Labridae > Cetoscarus > Cetoscarus ocellatus. The sequence continues at coordinate 1,763,762 of JBAMNC010000076.1, forward strand.
GATTGCATTGTTAGCCACAAGTGTATGCAAATATTTTTTAAAGGAGCAATCAGATTTACAATCAGCAGATTACCCCTGAACGCTATAAACTGCATGCAGTATATTTTTGTTCTCAATACGGGCTGTTATTTCTGCAAACACCCAACCTGCTGATCAGTGGTTGGTCAATAGAGCTCTGACCACAAACCCACAACAAATAGAAAGAAGACCGGGCATGCTCACAGCCCAGACCTCCCCATTACACTCTCAGTCCTTAGAGACTGGCAGTAAGTGTTGTTTAGGGGCTTTTTGCTCCATGTGATTTTGTTGTAATTTCATTGGTCTCATTCTGTTGTATCTTGTTCCTCTGACTATAGGAGATAGCTCCAGAGGTTCTGCTTTGTCTTAAATAGAAACATTACATACCAGCTCTCCATTTTGTAGATTTCCTGTTTTTATCTTTTTTTCTTTTTTATCTTTTTTCCATTGCTTATAAGAGCCATGTTTTAAAACTAGCATCCCTACATCAACTTCTTTTGACATTTTAAGTCCACTGTTTGCATCAGTGACTTCTTCACAGCAGCACAGCCTCAGAAATCCCCTCAGTTTGCAACAAGAGAGCATGATATTGTTGAGATGCTAAACAAACATAGCATTATGCACAAGCTCTGCACTGTGTCCTCTGCCAAACGTTGATGGAATCGTTGGCTTTGGATCACGAAGACATTTGCATCGAGTTGTTTACCGGCCAAGAGCATAGCTGTGAGGACGTACTGTGGGAAAAGACACTATTCGCATCTTAGTGTTGATCCTATTAGACCAAACAATGGGAATTTCCAAGACAATAAAGACAAGAAGCAGCTCAGAAATCAGCAGTGCATCACTGCATAAAATGTAACAACAACTCTAAAGGCATTGGCTCTTTTTTCATTGTGATTTGTCAAATGTGAGACGTAAAATGAGACACATTGGGTTTCATTGAAAGGAGGAAGTGCAAGGACTTTCTTAGGTCAATGGGCTCCTCAATGGTGACATCAGCTGCAGAGCGTCATCGCCATGTTGTCATCCAAACGAAGACACGGAGAGGTCATCCAGGGTGACAGAGACAGTCAACAACACAAGGACCTCTCACTCAGACAGACAGCCAATTAATTAGACGAACTTAGATGGAGTCAAGAGCTCTGTTTTCACTGTTCATGCTGGATTAGTGAGACTTTAACTTAAACTTGGTGGAAAAAAGTGAGTCAACACTTCAGCAAACAGCTGTCGTCTAAGGGTTTTATATTCAGTCAGAATCCAAGGCTGTAAAAGTTTCTTTGAGACAGATTTTCATCTCCAGAGACAAAAACAACCCTCTGTTTTTGTGAAGCGACGACTCTCAATGTCAGTTTATTGTTGCTCAAGAGTCTGACACATTTCAACTTGACATTTGTTTCAGTTCTTTAGATAATAACGTTTCTTTCTTTATGACTGCAGAACTCTGACTCATTGTGGATGCTTATTCAATATGGGGCACAAATGTGAAAAAAAAAATCCGTTTAAATAAAGTTTACTTCAGAGGACTTCCAAATAAGCAGTGATAATATTGTTAAAAGATATCTACTTACACAATTTATTGGTGCGAACCTGACACACCAGATATTTCACAAGTCCTTCAAGGAAACAGCTCACAGAAAGTGTTTTGAAATGGGCAGATAATTTCAGAAGCATATCTGGAAGGTGATTCAACAATTGTTGTGTCAATCACATTCATGACAGGCCACTCAGATAATGTAGCTGGATGCTAATTTCATGGCGCACAGAACAAAACTTGAGCCACCTCGTAGAACAAACTCTCACCAAAACATTTCAGAAGTTGAGTAAAAATATCTTGTATCAAGGAGGGCTTTCAGTGTTGTTTTTTTTACATTTAATAAATAAATGAGGTCCGAATCTGATTAAACTGCCACTGCAGCTGTTAGCATCCATGCTAATGTCTGTACGAGCAGTCACTCCCTGCTGTTGTCTTGCTTGTAGCTCCCGCCTCTTCCTGCTCCAAAGGGCTCTGATTGGGCCGTGCTGCTTTGAGCCACTCACAATCGTTGTACATTGGAGCTTGGCAAAATGGATCTGCCTGTTTACAGACATTGAATCAGGCAGATCCATCTGCACTGCAAGGTTAGAGTGGTGCAGGGATGAAATTTTTTCATGGCTAACCTGGAAGCTAGCATCGAGCTGGTTCACATGACTACAAGCTTATGGCAGTGATGGGAAACTTTGATTACCATTAGGGCCACATTAGCGTTATTCTCAGATTCAGAGGGGCCCATTGTTACAAACAGAAGAACACCATAATAAATAATAGAAAACTGTAAATTAACAAAACAATAAATACCTCGCTTTAGCTTTTATTAAAGTTCATTCTCAAATGTTCTAGCTAAAAAAATACTGATGCTAGAGTTGAAAAGCTGTATGCAGATACCTTTTCTATGCAAAAAAGTATAAATCATTTTTGTTATAAATAAGTAATTTTACCTTTATTTTACCAGCAAACCCCATTGAGGATAAATAAATATTTCACAAAATAATTATGGCCAAAGCAGAAGTTATTAAAATCTTGGTCATTGTTGGTTATTTAAGTTAATTTGCCCTACTTTTCTATCAGATGCATACTAAAGAACATTATAGCCAATTATATCCAATAATCAAACAATGTCTGCTCTCATTCTGATACGGACTCATTGATCAATTCAAACCATTTGTCCAATTGGTTTAATTTTCAGAAGTTTTTGAAGTGCATGGGTGCTCAAGATGTTAACTGTCCTGGACATCCACTCTGCCTTCACAAAATCACGCAGTTTTCCCCATACACCTCAGTTAATAAAAAAAAAGATTCAGCTGCTGTTCTGTTCATCAGTCCATCATCATATCCATCATCTACTGCTTATCCCTTTTGGGACCTTAAGTAGAGTGATTCAGTGTTAAATCACTGACCTTTCAGGGTCCCAGGGGGCTGGAGCATATCCCACCTGTCACTGGGCAAGAGGCAGGGTACATCCTGAACTGGTCGCCAGCCAATCACAGGGCCACATAGAGAGACAGACATCCATACATGCTCACACTCATACCTACAAGTAATTTAAAGTCACCAGTTGACTTATTGAGCATGTTTCCGGTCTGTGGGAAGAACTAGAGTGCCCAGAGAGAACGCACACAGGCACAGGGAGAACATGCGAAGTCCACAGAGAAATACACAAGGAATTGAACCAGCAACTTTCTTCCTGTGAGGCATGCTCACTAAACTGCAGCAACATTGCTGTTCGGTTCAATTTCAAAAAAAGGGCTTGTGTGAGGTGGATGGCGTTAGCTTGAACATTAGAAACAGTGACAGAGATCAGCTCTGCATCTGTACTGAAACAGTTGGCTCTGAAATGAGGGTAATACCTCGCTGCAGATGGAGCCACACACTTCAAGTAATTTTAAGAGTTTTGGTTAAAAACAAGGCTCAAAAAAAGTGTAGGGTGATTCAAAAATCCTTTAAAGTAGAACAAGAACATACTGCTGCTAATATGCTATTTGTGATGCATAAACAAAGGTTGACATTTTAGCCATTGTTCTTATTTTGGCTTCACTTGCACCCATTCAGAGTTTACGTAGTCCACAACATTTTAATCCATATACTGTAAAATTGTCTCATGCATTCACTTTCTGCACATGTGATGAAACAGAGGACGTCTTTCTTCCTCCATCCCTCCAGCAGTGGATAGATATTCAGCTGCCTCTCTGGGTGGGCGTCTTGGTCTAGATCAACATTCCTGCTGGGGTTCAAGGATATCTCCCGTGTTTGTGTCCCACAGCTTCAATGCATGGCTGCTATTGTCTCCCCTTCACTCTGCCTCGACCCCACAGCCGCAGGAACAAATCCAAGGCTCTTCTGGACACGAGGGCATAAGCAGCTTGGACAGCCCACTCTTTAAATTCCTGTCCCCTACCTCTGTCAGGCCTGTGGGTGCTACACTGGGGCCGGGCCTGCAGGACAAACAGACGAGGCTCTGTGTACGAGGCAGAGTGGACAAACGTGTCCCTCTGAGTTTATCCCCATTTTAACATGTTTATACAGGAAACCAGGCGGCCATGTTGGCCTCATAAACTTCAGTGTTATGGGGGTTTGGATGAAATTTCACCCACTTTCATATTCAGATTCTTCAGTGGATGAGTTCAAACACAGGCCTCCAGTTCCTACATGTGTTTGTAAGAATCATTGTGTCCCGAGAGCTGTGACTGACCATGTCCATCCCTTAAAGACCACAGTGTACCATCTCCTGGTCGCTTGATGACATTTTGATGTCACAATGTTCAAATCATCTCAAACTTGTTTCTTGACAATGAGTGCCCTGAACTCTAGTGGCCTCCACAGTCACCAAATCTTAATCCAATAGAGCACCTTTGGGATGTGATGAACTGGAAGATTTGCATCATGGATGTGCACAAATCTGCACCAACGGTGTGATTCTATCGTGTCAACATGGATTAGAATTTATATTTTTGCATTTATTTTAATGTGTAACAGTCTGCAAGTTCATCAGGCATAATGTTGACTCTTTTGGAGTTAAAATTCAACACTATAGGTCGTGAGTTTTGATCAACACTTCTGTGTAGCGTTAGGAATGCACTCTCAGTATATTCTATAGCTACTTAAGCGTAGAATCTATATTAGCACTGCAAAGCGTGAACATCGCTGTTTACCGTGTATTAATTGGGAAATTAGCAGGAGTGGAGTTACCCTGTTTGGTTAGAACACATGAATAAGATAAAACTTCTGCACTGTGGTTTTCATTACATGGGCTTGTGGTATCTGTGAGTTACAAGTGTCACTTACAGGTTTAGAGTTGGAAGTGAAAAGCTTAGAGTAAAACATTATACAGTGACATCTTTGGATTGACTTTAGTGAAACATCACTTTTACACTTCTTGCTGACACCAACTCTTTTCAACTGAGAGGGAATTTTCAGGGTTTTGACTCAGTCCAGAGTGAAATGAACTCTGTACTTGATATTTTGCCAGCTCCAAAATTTAATTCTTCTAAATTTGCTGTGCAGAACAGAGAAGGTCCATGAGTCAAAGGATTGACTGTGAAGAAATTAGTTAGGAGAAAATGTGCCATTAAATTTTACAGAACGTCAGCAAATGGGTTTTCTACCTCAAAGAGTGACTATCAGTAGTTCTGAATGTTGTTCATCGCAGACAGGGGCTTCCCCTCCCTCCGATGCTGCATACCTGCTCTGAATCTTGTGGTGCAGTATCTGACCGTAACTATAATAACTCTCTGACTGCATACTTCTTTAAAGGTCTTTTGATGAGGATGTGTTTGTAGGCCCATTTCATCTGGATTTCTTCAATGAAAAAAAGACACTGATATTAATTATGGACAGCAATGAAAGACTTTTTTCATGTGGGTCCTTGGGGGTAGCCTTGCAGTGCAGCTGGATCAGCCTGTTTCAAAGTCTATAATCAGGAAGCTCCATTTTGCTAAGCTCCAGTCTACAGTTTGCCCCATAAAGAGCCTCAAGTTTTGTCCTTAATGCCACATCAGTAGCACTCACCTCCTACATTATCTGATTGGCCTATAAGAAATGTGATTGATGGAACAATCCTCCAATCACCTGCCGGATATGCTTTTGAAAGGTTCTGCCCCTCTCCAAACACTTTCTATGGGCTGTGACCTAGGTGGACTTGTGAATACACTGAACCATCCGGTGTGTCGGGTTTTCTCAGGGGGCTCCACTCTTTTGAGGTACTGTTGGGGGACTCAGAACTACTGTGGGATGTTATGTAACTTACAGATGTATAATGGAAGGAACGGGTCTCTTCACTTATCCTTTTGTTGGGGCACATTTTTTTCCTTTATTTCAAGATCTTGTCACTCCATCTGGCAAGAAATCCTCCAGCTGCACTGTAACTGATTTTTGTAAACTTAACAGTATTTTACCGTAATATCTACAGCTACCTACTGTAAAAATTTATGCAGTAAATTAAGGAAAATGGTAAAAAGTTGTGGGAAAACATACTGATTTCTGTAAAATTAACAGCATTTTACCATAAAATCAACAGTTTTCTACTTTATAATGTCCATACAATTAATTACTGAGAAGGGAAATGGATCAAGAGAAAATTCAGTTTTGGGCAGGAAAACTGACAAATAGCTGTTAAGATTTCTTTTAGTAAATGTTTAACAGTTTTGGGTTTGAGCAAATATATTTTATTGGATAGAAACTTGATGTGTGAAGTTTTTTTTTTTGTTTTTTTTTACAAAATTATACCTTGCTAATGGAAGATCAGTAAAATAGTTAAAGATATAGTAATATAAACTAAAATACAGCAAGTTCACTGTTATTTAAAACACATTAAAATAAAATATGGCAATGATATTGTAAATGAAAAAAGACAGTATGGATAATGTTTTGAAATTTCAGTAATTTAGCTGTTAATTGAAAAACAGTAATGATACCTTAAATAAGAGCATGGTAGTAAAACAATTCTAGAAAATACAGTAATGATATGGCACATTAAAATAGAGTCATGCTACTGTAAAGACATTTACGGTAACTTACTGGCATCTTGTTGTCAGTAATATATGTCAAGATATCAAGGGCAGCCTGTCCTGACATTTTCCAGAACCTGTCAGAGTGCAGGAGTGTATAGCACGTCTACATTAATGCATAATTTTAATGTATTGGTTGTTTCTTAAGATCTTTTCTGCATGAAGAGATAATATCCCCTGATTCCTCCAGCTCCAGTGTCTGTCAGCAGGGCGACTGAGGAGGAGAGAAACATGATTAGACTCCACTGTCATTATCCTGTAATGAAGCTTTGTGATCCACAGCATGACAGAGGAGGAGCCGCTCCTCTTCACAGCGTCTCCGTCCATTTATTTCATCCTCCACCGCATGATATTTTCTGTTTGCTTGTCTATTTCCATGTTTATCACATGCTGTACCTCTGTGAAAGTCTGTAAATGGAAAGCAGGTTAATTATTATTCATTATGTCTCAGATCATACGGCTGCATATGAAGCCTCTGAAGAGTCTGCTGGAAATCAAATCCACGCTGGATCATCAGTCATCTGCTTTTTCTTTTTTCTGCTTTATCCTAATAAATAGAAAGGGCTGCATTGTTATGGTCTTTTTGTACCATTTCTCTGAAAAGATATTGTTGCACATGAATCTAATTAGACCTTTTTCTCTTTCCTCTTGACATTTGAGTCAACCAGGAAACCCCAGTCATAGTTAATATTCACTTGTATTATTATGCATATCTGTGCTGCATTATAAAAGCTGCAGGGTTTCAAAAAACCTGCTTTAATTCCAGCTCTGCAGAGATCCCCCCCGTTTCCATTTATTTTGAACACATGCACGTCAGTCATCCAGTTTCCAAGAAAAATCTTTGACTCCCATCTCAAACTAGCTCCATGACTGTAAATAAAAACAGCTTCGACAAAAAGCATCTGTTCTGAAATATTAATATTCTCATGCTGCATGGGTGTTTTCTAACACAACTCATCCCAAAACAGATCAGGCTTTGTTCTCAGGCTGCTGCAACCACTGCCCATCGAACACAAGCAGGACTTCCAGCAGAGCTACAAAAGTTAAGCCACTTCTAACAGCCAAACGTTTATGGTTCAACAAAATCATGCATAAACTAATATGATAGAAACTTAACCAGGTCCTGTAACAGTTGTGCCTGTGGTCAGGGGCACTGCCAAAAATGTTTTGGTCCCTTGAAAAGAAACCACATTGGACCCCTGCATCTGTCAAGGCCATTAAAAATAGATAGGATGAAATAAGCTTTTAAAAATGAACTGACTATGAAACTTGCAGACATATTATTTTGCTTGAAGACACACAACAACCTTCAGAGGAGAAAAATCTTTTCTCAAAATAATTCATTAAATGATTTATTACACTAAGTACTTCAGGTAACTTTCTATCATTTGGACCATTCAGAATGTTTTTATTTACCATTTACTTTTTCAATGATCATACATTTCAGATCACACATTTTTCTTACTCTTTGAGCTGTTATTTTAAAGACTTAACATGCCATGTCTGCATTAAAACATTCAGCAAAATGCAAAGAAAGCAACTGATATCCTCTAATAAGTGCTCTAAATTCCTTCTTCTTCAAATAAGTGTTTTTTTTTTGGAGTTAAGCAATGCATTTATACATTTCTGCAGTGAAAAACCTTGTAGTTTTTGGGGAAATTCAAACTCCTATGGCAAAATGTTGCTAACACTATGACTGATTATCTTTTGATTCCCAGCCAAGGCCTTTCAGACTGAATTACTGCCCTTTCTTACGCTTCTTGTTTTTCATTTTTTTCCTCATGTTTTTTCTTCTTCCTAAAACTATATTTGATTTATCTATACATTTTACGGGAAGAACATTTTTGACGGCAAGTTGCTGTGTTTTTTTTCTTTTTGCTGGATACTCTGGTAGTCATGTTAGTGTGTGTGTGTGTGTTTTTTTTAAAGATTTTCTTGGGGGAATATTTTAGTGAAAAGACAGCGGACAGACTCATAAAGTAGGAGGGAGAGTTTGGGAGACATTGGACCTTAGGTTGGAAATCAAACCCTTGGCCCCCCACACAAGGCAAGAGTCTCAATATTTCTACCCATTCTGCCATCCCAGCAACCCTTAACACATTTTAATGATCATTTTTCGATGTACTGGAGCACCCTATCCACACTTTCACCACTTCAAGTGCTGATTCTCCGACTTTATCGTGTTAACAGGCTTTCATCTTTATTAGGGCCACCTTCAGATGCCATGATGTCCTGTTTTCTCCTCTGAATTTATTTGTGGAGCATGTTTTGCCAGATTTTATCCATTTAAAAGCCACCAAGAAATCAACTTTAATTGCAACTCTCAGAAAGGCCAACAAAAAAACAAAAAATCATGATCAAATTCTTAAAAATACCATTTTCAACCATCCACCATCTACTATTTCTTGACTCATAGGGATGTACTGATTCCTATGATGCAAAGTCACCATGAGTAACTTTATCTGGCTGCAGACAGAGATCACCAGCTGATTCTAACTAGTGTTGTCATAACAAGCCCCTCTTTTCTTCTGGGTCTGTCCATACGTTAATCTGTGTGACTGTACTCCCAATCTAAACTCGATCCATTAAGAAAATATATGAGGCAGCTCCAACAATGGGCTCACAGTGCGGCGGGCTGCTTTGCATCAGGGTGTGAGTGCAGACTCAGAGATAACCCTTGTTGTCCCTGCGGCCGGGTGAAGCAGATGGGTCGAGGAACAATGGGCCGGCCCATGCGGAGGGCGGCAGTGACTGACACAGCCACTGAAGATTGAAAGAATGCCTGGAGCCGAGCCAGAGACATGGACCTCACTGCCACCGCCCGACCTGCCACCCCCCCACCCCTCCAACCACCACCCTGTCCATCCTCATGTCCCATGGTGCCCTGGGCCCAAGGGGGCATCACCTTCAAAGACGGCCCCTGTGCGTCAAAAGAGCTGCAAACCACCCTGAAGGAGCAGCAGAGCCCGAAGGCGTAGGCACTGAGGTCGGGGACGAACTCGGAGGAGGACTACAGATTAGATCCAGAAAGGTCAACTCCACCCAGCTCCACCAACTACTAGCATGGCTACAGCCAGCACCTCAGGGCAGAGCACCTTTGGGCTCGGGAGGAAAAAGAAGGCTCCTGGCCTCATGGATCAGATAACCAAGTTCTTTGGAGGAGACAAAAAGAAAAGGAGCAAGGTGAGCAACAATTCCTTTGGATTTCATTGATGTTTTAAGAGTTGTTGTGCTTGCTCTTTAAAGTTCAGTAAAGTTAGGACACAACATTTTCCTCTTTTTGTGCAGATTTTTCACAATTGGAATATTTGCTTAACAGTTTTAGTCTGTGGGGCTGAATGAGACTTCACGCTGTGCATCATCCATGTTGTTGCCTAGTCATCAGATATATTAGCTCTGTGAAGTCCATTTAAACTAAAACGTTAGGTCTTCATGAACTCCAAAAACTGCCAATATCTTAAAAAATCAATTTTGTTGTAAGTTTTGTTGAAGTTAAAGATCTACGGGATGATTTCGTAACAGTTAGATGACTTGGTGTGCCTCTTACAGCTGAATGGATAAAATGTCCAACTCAAACTTTGTCTGATGGCCCCCTCTTTGACAAATGAAAATCCTTACAAGCCCCCCACCCCATAGACATACATAGACAAACACATGTCAGTCATGTCCTATGTTAATGCCATGGGCCCTACTTTGGGAACCATTGGTCTGACTGATCTATTTTTGCAAAGCTGTGCTGTACTCTGCCTTTTTATGGGAGCAATTTGTAGTTTCAGGAGCTGGGGTGATAGAAAGACTTAAAAATTGCAATTCATGCACCTGATAAACAAATTGTAGAGAGTATTAGCCCTGGGACGTCTGGTATGTCAGTTATTTATGAACTTAAAACTTAAACAAAGTGAGAAACAGTCAAATGTAACACTCTTTCTCTCTTTGTCCAGCAAAGCTGTTCTGCTCTCTGTTCATTTCTATGAATTTCTAATTCTGTTTTGTAAGAACGAGCAAAGACTGAAGAAATGCAGCTGAACCACTGAATGACCAAACTGTCCGATGTATTTGGCATTTTTGTCCGTTGATACTTTGGCAGCTGTCCCTCAGTTTCATCAGTTTTTACCTCTTCATCAGTGCACCTGAGCTGTTTGATGTAAATGTTTAACCAGAGTTAAAAGACTTGGATAACAACTTTAACATGTAAAATGTAAGCTCCAAACATTTCAGATCAAATCCCTGGACCATGCTGGTCAGACTGTTTTTTCTTTCTTTTTTGTAATATTGTCTTCATAACATTTAAAAGACAGTCACAGTTTTAAGTCCCAACAGCAACAATTAAAACATCAGTTTGTTTGTTTTCAGTGTAGAGAAAAGGTTAATAAACAGATCAGCTCATTCATCCAGACTCCTTTATCCATATTTGGACAGCAGTACAAGTAGAGATACTTTATGAAACTCCAAATGGAAATGTGGTCATAACAGCTGCTCATATGCAGAATACTGCAGTCGTAGTAGAAATAAAAAAGAAAATATAGATTAATAAAACCAACAGTGCTTTAAGCTTTACATCGTAAAATGGTTAACGTCTATGACATTAGGATTTAAGGTCAGCTTTGTAGAAATGTGAAATCATTATTTGATGAAGTTACTTCCAGTTTGGTGAACGTGGCAAAGTAACAAAATGATTGAGACTATGAGTTTTTCCATACCTGAGTGATTTAGAGAGTATGGAAATAAACACTTCAATGTTATAACTTTAAATACATTTAAGAAAAAAAAAAAAAGCTACGGCCACACCTTTTGAGAAAATCTGATGTGCCTGATAAGTTTTTAACATTAAAAAATATAAAGAAAAAGACATATCAAATATAAAAATATAAAATATAAAATTAGATATATCTGTAAAGAATCAGTTATATCTTAAAAAATATAAAATATAAAATTAAATATAACCAATGAATCAGATGCATTAGATGTGAATATATATATAATATATAATCAAATATATCTCTGAAGTATCAGATATTAAATATAAAGTCAAATATATCTATAAAGAATAAGCGGCTCAAGGACAAGTTCATCAAAATATGAATCCTCAGCCAGCATGTCCAAAGTCTGACACAGAACTGTGTGTATCTCTCTCTGTGTCATCACAATGCTGATAACTGACTTATTTTCTGTGTGGACATGATACATACACCATCTGATTTCTAGTCTCACCCCTCAAACTGGGCTGCAGCTTATGTATCATTCAAAAGTATCACCCATTTTTAACATTTTCTTTACAAAATTATAAAAACTTTTGGATAAACTTCAGTCACTCTGAGTTAAACAAGTTATGTCCAGAGTTAAAAACAGTCCAGAGTTCAAGAAATTCAGTAACAGTTCAAGGGAGGCAGAACGGAAAAGCAGGTTTTTTACACTTGCAGAAAGTTGCACAGTTGGCTAAGTAAAAACTGTATCGTCATGTTAGTAATATATATTTCAGTACTACATTGATGTATGATTGAACAGAAAGTTGATTGGTTTAGATATTTCGGTCATTACAAGAAAAAATCCTCCTGGTTTAACATGAATGATGATGTTTAAAATTTTAAAACTCATTTTTCAAGAGAGAAAAATCAACACGATGTTATTTTCAGGTTATTTTTGTCCTCTTTTTCTTCAGTTTAAGCCTTTTTTCTACATTAGTGTTTCAGAAAATTCTCTGAGTTAGGGCTGGACTGTTCAGAAGTTTTGATTCCAATCACAGATTTTGGTTGAAAAATAACTGAGATAAATTTATTACTGTGCCACGTTCAGTTATTTTTGTCTATTTTGTTTCTCTGTTTTTCCATATTAATATTTTGCACTTAATATAATTTGTTGCTTGTTATTCAAATTGTTCAGAATGTTAAATGTATTTTAAGTTAATTAAAAGCATGTTGCACAAATGTTATACTGACTAGAAATTATGTTCCACAACCACAATCTCAAAATCAAAAAATAATCTCTATTATAATTTTTCCATTGAGCAGCTCTACAAGTTCGTCATTATTTTAGAATGAATCTAATGTGTAACCCACAACATATTTTTTTTTGTTTGTTTTAAATGATGGCATCCTTTAGTCCTTACCCAAACTTTATTTATCTAAGTTCAGTTTTGAAAGTTCTCCTCTACCTTCATATCCTTTGGTCCTCACCTTTGAGTTTAAAGTTTGATGCTGTACATATAAATTTACAAAAATGAATGTGGACACCTGAAAAAAACATAAGTCTCGGCTACCTTCACAGAAGATGTTTGTCTGCCATGTTGCAAGTAAACAGAAATTTCAATACCAGCCAGGCCTTGACATGTAGATAGAAAGACCTCGGACAAAACCTCTATCATCTTCAACATTCATCCCTCTCTGTCAGGATACAATCAGACCTCCTTTCATCTAAACCTAAGCCTGTTTATCCTGAGTACATGCTGCATGGAAACGTCTCATCTTTTTCATTTTTGACAGATGAGTTTTACATAGCATGCTGCTAAAAAAGAACACAAAAAGATAGAACTGAGGACTCCAAAATAATATATACTTTAGGGGAAACGTTACAGAAAATAAACTTTAAGAAGGAAAAATGCAAATTACCCTATTTCTTTTTGAAACACTGAAGGATGAATCATCACATTATGACAGCTACACCTAAAATATCCCCAGCTGTTGCTTTAAATACATCTGAGATCTGTCATGCTGTTTCTTTGAAGTTTGGTTTCTCTCCCACAGCGAGGCTCTCCACACCAAACAGGTTTTATTATGGAAGTTATTGTTACTAAATGATCATGTATTTAATTGTGTGAAGAAACTGGTCTGCAGGAGTGATAGGTAAGAAGTAGTTTTAAAGTTAGGGTTCAAAACGTCAACCATATTCAGACCAAAAATAAAATTAACCTGAAGAGCTCTGAGAGCACAAACCTCTGTCAGGGCTGCCCATAAGGGGGGGATAAAGGATTAAACTTTGTGGGGCCCAGAGTCATGAAGGGGCCCACAAAGAGTAAGAAGAGAAGCTGAACATCCTTAATGAAAGCAAAAGTTATCTTTTTGTAACTAAACAATTACCATTACCTAAGATTATTACCACACTTACTAATTTTTCTTTGTTGCCTGTTTGCATCCTCTGTTTAAAGTAGTATGAGCCTTTTTTGGTAATATTTATGTTGTTCGTGGGCATAGGGAACCCGAAACAGACAATTAATTAATGCCATATGGCGAGCACTCAACCAAACCATGTGCACATCCATTAAAAAAATAAGCAACAGGGGTAAGTCAGAGAAAATACATAAATAAACAGCACACTAACAAAGGTGCTCATCCTTGTGTGGCCCTCTGAAGAAAAAGAAATCACAAAAAATGACAAATATGACACAGCTGGGTGGAATCTGACTTTTAAGTAAGTATGACTATTAGGGGCCCTATTATAGGACCTTTCAGGGGCCCAATCATGTCTTTGTTTGTCCCTGAGCTCTGCCAAAGCATTTCCAACACTGTCAGCTAAGTCAGTGTCAGAAATATGAAGAACTGCCCTTTATCGCTCTGTTAACAAATCCTTTCAAAGTTCCTGGATCTGCATTAGCACCACTAAAATCCTGTCATCTCTTCCTTGTGTCTTGACCAACATTCCCTGAAAATTCCAACTGTATCCATTCAGAACTTTTTGAGTTATCTCGCTAACAGTGAAATGGACAGACGCCGGCAAAATCATAACCCCCTTGGCGGAGGGTTTTCACCAACTGTTAGTCGTCCACAGAGCGCTGTTGCTCTGATAGACAAGACATTTCTGTTAAGAGCAGGAATTATGGGGGACATGACTCTCAAGGATGTTGTACCAAGTCCTGTTGATATGACATATGTTAACATCAGTGAAAATGTACAGTTTGTTGTAATAAATAATCAGACTGTTGAAGATGTATGACAAAACAAATTCTTTAAAAGCCAATCTGTAGTGGCTGACATGTTGAGAACACTGTCTTTAAACTAACTTCAGATCAACCTACTTACAAAGAGCGTGACAAATAGCAACAATGAGCAGGAAGTCATGTCAGCCATGCCTCTAACTATGCATGTCTCTGCATGTGGATTATAAGAAAAAAAACAGCTCCCATAAATTGATAAGACCATCAATACAAAACTGTTCAGTCTAAAGCCATTTTTTAACAAGGCAGTAAACGTGTTTGTGTTCTAGAAATCAGCTGTTTAGTGTGTCCTGTGTATGTAAGTATTTCTGCTGCCTGAAATGGACTCTTTTGGATTTTTTTTTAGCATGAGCATCATTTTTCAACACCAGTGGTTGTTTTTTGGTAATAACAGGTACAGTTAGCTACAGTTTAAGCAGCTGCAATGGACATAGATAAAAATGTAGATTGAAGGGAACAATATTTTAGCCAGAAAAAAACACTGCATTTGGCTTAGCACATTTAAAGAAAGCACAGTCATATTCCTATTTTAATGTCTTTTTCTTGGGTTTGTGGCCTCTAAAGGTCCCTTGTCCTTCAAAATTGATTTTCTTTGCTTTTAGTGTTGTCAGAAGAGGCTTTGGGGGCACAGGAACACCTTGTAGTAAACTCTCAGTTAACAGAGAAATGTGCTCTGCCTCTTCAAAGAAAATAACCCTTAAATCCATGGACTGAAAAAGATTATGGATGCTGCTGTACTGCATGTCATCTAAACCAAACTTTAGCTCCATACTTACAGACAGAGAGGCCGGGTTGAGGCGGTACTTAAGACTGTATGACCAATAAGAAGCAACATTTCCAAAAACAGAAATCCTAAATAAATCCTCAATAGAAGAAAAATGGGCACAAAATAAAAAAAAAAATAATTACCTTACAATTACCCTTACAGTGAGAGCACATAGATGAATTATAGTTTTAGACTGAAGCCATTTTTTTTTTAAAGGCTGTAAAGATGTTTATTTAGGCCGTAAAAAAACTTATTTTCCTCACAAGATCACTAAAGTGACAGTTTTCTGCAGTCAGCCCCAAGTGGACCCTTAAAGCAGCCTCTGACACTTCAGCATGGGCCTCCATTTTCAGCCCTGGAGGTTACTGTCTGCTTTAAACTCTTAGTTTTTTACTTCCTGAGATTTATGATGTAATAGTAACACAGCCTCAGCCCACATGTTTTCTGCACGTCACAGGCAGATGCCATGATTGTTTTGAAAGTTGGCCTGTAACCTCATTCTGATATTGTTTAAGGCAACCAGTCAGCGTAGAGCTCATTATCATAGCTTCCTGTGGCCTTCCTACCCCCTTCGATCAGAGCGTTTCCAAAGAGGAGGGAAAAAGAGTTGCATGATCCTCTACAAAGACAGATTAAGAATCCAAACGAAAAATCCCCCAAATAATTAAGGTCATGAAAGTTCATTCGGATTTAGCAATTTGATAATGCATCCACCTTAGTTATTAAAAAGTATCAGTACTGGTGATATTGGCCCTGTATTTACTTGGTCTTGGATCGATACCAAATCAAAGTATCACACACCACTACTAATAACATCTCAATATTGCACTATAGAATACTGATGCAGTATTGTGCCACATTAGCGATTTATTGGTGCATCAGTATTTTCGTACACCCCAGTGACACAGTCTAGATCAACACTTGCCATGGCCCCTTCTCCAGGAACTCAGCCATTTCTAAAACCATCGTCCAGAATGTCAAAACCCATGAACTACAAACTGCCAGAGCATTTTGACTTATGATTTCATGATTATCGTAAGAGAGGGGTTCATATGTTCTCTTATAATAATCATTGTATAAACACAACCCCATTTGAAGGTACCAGACCCCTGTATATGGGGGCATGTGGACCTTACCACTAAGCCACTGGCAGTTAGAGCTGAGACTGTAGAGTCTCTTTTTCATAATATCGTTCTGTCAGGACACACTAGAGCACTTACATAAATTTAACTTATTGAAAGTATTTATGGTCAGATTTGTTAGCAGTAAAAGTAGCTTTACCGCAGATTTGAATTTGGCAGCATGGCTCTGATGGGGGCTCTCCTTGGCCTTCAACATGTTGATTCTGAAAGCCTAAAGCAGGAACTTCAGCCGGTCCTGCCTTCTTTATGCCAACAAAAACAGCATGATACGGGGGACAAGCAGCCAATATCTCCCAAAAGCAAAGATCACTTAAGTCAGAAAATGGCATGTAGGAGGAGCTGGGGTGGAGGAGGGTTGCAAAGCGGCTTGCAGAAGGAGCAGCAAAGAGTAGAAAGGCTAGACCAGCTTAAATAAGGCGATCAAAGTGCTTCTAGCCAGTCGCACCTTAGAGACAATCAACTGGCTATCAGAATTAGCGCTATGCTCAATTTCTTATATTATAAGGAGGACACTGAGTTGCTAAAATTATTTCAAAATCAACATTTTTGGGCATACTATAGATTTTTAGACACTTACAAGCAATGTGTCATGTAAAAAAAATAAATGTTATTATCTGTGATTTTCCATACAGGGGTCTTTCAGGGGTCACCTGGCCGCCTCACCCCAACAGTCCTCTTCTCGTCGCCGCACCAATGAAAACGCGGTGGTGCAGTTCTTCAGGAGCATTGTAAGTCAGATTAAACTGTATTAAAACTGTGCAATTAACACCATAACTCACACATTTCATCATTATCATTCACATTTAATCGCTTTTTGTTGATAACACCTTTGGTTTTGTTTAATCTGTGTTTTGAGCTCAGTGGATGGATTATTTGTCTTGAGATGTGTACATCAGAGCACATATCGCATCAGTTCTCTTTGTTTATGCAGAACGACTGTTGATCTGATATTCGTTGATCTGATTTACTTTTGATTGAGCTTTTGGCAGCAGTAATGAGGCAGAGTGTTAAACACAGCAAGCTCAGCTCTCTCTGATTACAAAGCTGCGTGGCTCCTTCATTTTCATGCTGATAAAAAAAGAAAGGAAAATGGAGGACTTTCAATCAGCAGCTCACATGTTTGTCTATTTCAGAAGTTTGTTGTTCTGTTTTTAACTCCTTCAATCAATCATTTTCTTGTTTGTCCACGGTGTTTCTCAGGTTTCCTCTCCTCGTCCTAAATCCAGGGTGAGTCTCATTTCTTCATAATATTTATTTTTGGACTGTTGCAGATGTTTATACCCTGGGTGAAGATGCAGAGATATGACTTTACTGACATTGAAATTCTGATCCCTTTCATATACTATTACAAATGCTCCATGTTTCTTGCTGCATTATTTGATGATACATTCATTTGATAATACTCAAGTTATTTTTTACAAAGTATGTTGACATTTTTACCATTTTTATCATTATCTGTGATTTTATGACTTTCACATCATCCATTGATGAGACAAACCTACATCACATGTATGTATTCTGAAGCAAAAGCAAGTGTAACACTGAACAAATATTCGTGACGTATGTCAAGTGCATACACAATCATTCTCAGATGGTAAGATATTATGGATGGATTAACACTGTACCGCCCACACTGAGTGGTGGGGGGCATGAGCTATCAACCAATGGTAGCCAATATTCTTACAATGTTAACTAACTGTACTGTCAGTAATAGAAATAGATACTCTGCTGAGATTGTTCGTGATTTGTTAGGCTTGTCACACCAATTTTGCAATTTTGAACAATAACAGAACTTTTGAACATTTGCTGATGTCACATTTTTGTTAAATGCCCCAGGCCCCTACTGGAGGCCCTGTGTTATGACAAGAGGGACCTGACAAGCCTGAATAATATTCATATTCTATGCTTGCAACCAAAGCATGGCAGATTTTGAGAAAGGGCTTCCAGGTAAACATAAAGCAAACAATAAATCAACATCAGACTTTATTACCATTAAAATAGGGATTAGCAGCTTTGTCTACCAAGGGGGCCAAATTAACGTTAACCACACTGCCAGAGGGACAAAGGTTTATGTTATTTGGAGAGTACACAAAGAGAATAATTCATAGCTGTCATAAAAACTGATTTAATCAACATTTATAGGTATTTGAACTCAAATACAATTTACAAAACATAACTTGATGAGCTAATCACAGGATTCAAAACAGTTTTGGCTACTTTTTGATGCAAGTAACAGAGTTACTGGTTGTTAAAGTAAATTTTGCGTTAATTTTTACTTTTGACAAATGCATAAAAAGAAGTTAAACAGCAACAATAACAGCCAAATATGGCTTTGTTTTTAGGAACTATTGCTACTTTTAACAATGTCATGGCACATTCTGTTCGGTTGTCCTCATGGACATACTAAACTTCAGACTGACTGTGGGCCACATTAAAAGAGGTTGAGGGCTGCATGTGGCCCCCGGGCTGCCAGTTGCCCATCCCTGTGCTAAAGCAAAGACAAGAAAATATGATGTGATGGATGTACCCCACGGCTTCACCTGTACAACGGTGGTCCAATAAGAGAGACACCCTTCATGTTTTTGCTGAATCTTATCAGTGTTGAATTTAAGTTCTCAAATATTCACTTTGCAGGGTCCTGTTTAACAAACTGTCACAAAATGAAGTTGCTGCTCTGACAATGTTTGAGCTAAAGTCTAAACACTCAGGGATTTGTAGGTAGAGTGTGACTGATAGGATCTTATATACATGTGTGATTGTGTGTGTATTGGGAGAGGTGGGGAGGGGAATTGAAAGTATTTTCATTTGCCAAACCCCAATCAAAACATCACATCTTGTGTTGAATTTGATTCTGCGAAATGTATCAGTTATTCACCATTTAGCCTAAATCTTAAACAGAAATACAAGTAATATGCTACAGTACAGCATTTGGTGACCAGATGACAAGTTCTATCACAACCCAAAACAAAGATTTTTGCTGTCTTGCAACAGTGGGAATATTGGATAATTGGCTGCACAATTAAATTTTATCAATGAATAAAAATCAGTCAAGATGTGTGGGTCAAAACCTGCTTCAGGGCTTTGTTGAAAGTCACCTGATGAGTCTGAGGGGTTGAAATTATTATTAGGGGAAGAAAATAAATCCTCTTGTTATTGTTCAGACTTTTCTCCTATCAAGTGGAATTTTAATTTGAAATAAATTTAAAAATTAGATGTAATTAGGAAGTGTGCAGAGATGCACAGTTTTATTGGCATATTCCTGACAATAACAAATAATAACATTCATAAGATATTAGCATATATGCGAATTTTCTGTTGGTATTTAAAGCCAATATATATTTGCCTTACATAGCAACAGGATGCACAAATGTACCATGATAAAGTTTGTGGCATTTTAAGCAGATTTAACAGAACTACCTCAACTGATTGTTGTTTTAATCTTTATTCTGTAAAAATGAGTTTTAGTGTTAAACAACAGCTGTTTTTTTCGTTTTCTTTTTTTTACTAAAATGACTGTTTTTGTGTTATTTAGAGCATTCAATCAGGATTGTCTCAGAAAACTACCCTTCATACCTGCTTTTTATGTCTTTTTCAAAAACAAATATAGTATATATTTTGTTTGGACCATATCTTATAGTATACACAATGCTTAACAAATTTATTAGCCCACCACCCAACGAAGGTTTATGCCACAGCTGCCCTAAAATAAAGACATTGATAATTACCAAAAAAAAAATGTATGTTTCGTAATGGTTAATACACCAGTATTTTGAAGCTATTTAACCAAAATGACATTTTTAATGCTGAAATATTATTATTATAGTCATCCATTAACTTTCAAATTTACTGTTTTACAAAAAAAAAGAAGAAAAAGTAGTAAGGCACATTATCATTTCTTGATTAAGATGTCAAATTAGTTATTTACTTGCATTGCATTTTATTGGTTGAATGTTCTGCTTAATTAATGTCAGACTCTCAGAGAAGCCCAGTGAGCAGCTTAGATTTGGGTATAAAAAGGTGAATACAGTTTGAAATCCCTTATTTCTTATTCATAATGGCCAAATATATAACAATAACGTTTTCAGTTTTAAAAAGGTTCTGGAAAGGTTTCTAAACTGTTTAAGTTTTCTCATTTTTATGACGGGTGGTCTAATAAATTTATTTAACAGTGTGTATTCATTTTCTGTAAAAACAAATAAATTCTTGTTCAGGAGACACTTGGTATTCTTTTAGATTACAAAGAAGTGTCTATGTTAGTGTCAACCATTATTACGGTGGCCATCAAGGCCATACGCGCCGCAAATTAACAAACACGCCACGAATAGCCAAACGCTGCAAACACAGGAATGATGCAAAACCAAAAACAAACACATAAAACAAATGCAACAGAAAAACGCTGCACAAAAAAAAAGATGCAATCACAGAAACGCTGCAGAAGCAAAAACATACAAACCGACAAAACAAATGCGAAAGAGAAATGCTGCATAGTAAAACCCCGAAACAACTGCAAGAGAGAAACGCTGCAAAATTCACGACCAGAGGGATGGACCAGACCCTCTTTACAGACAGGAAAGTTGGCTAAGAAGCCGATCAGAGCGACGTCCCTAGCAGCGGTCAGCTAGACAGATGCACGCTAACATTAGCTTCGTAAATGTGCTGCTGTTCGATAATACTGTAAGAGGTTACGACCAAGTGTTTAAAAAAGACGTAAAGGAAAACATTCCTTTTATTCTCATCTCCAAACGTTTGCTAAATTTCTTTGGAGTATCCCGCTCTCTTCTTAGCCTTCTTCTTCTTAACCTTTCTTCTTGTTTTTGTGCAGCATTTTTCTGTTGCATTTGTTTTATGTGTTTGCGTGTTTTTGGTTTTGCATCATTCCTGTGTTTGCAGCGTTTGGCCGTTTGTGGCACATTTGTTCGTTTGCAGCATGTATGGCCTTGTCGGCCACCGTACATTATGTCTGTAGAAATGTTAAAGTGTAGAATGTTAGCAAAATCCAGTGTTGCCCTTAAAGTTATGATTTTGTGTATTTAGTGTTTGAGTCTGATTGAGCCACAGCGTCACACCTGATCTGTCGGCGTAATATCCTCACCTGACTGATATGTTGAGTCAGACGTTGGCGCCCCTTCACTCTCTCATCTCATCACATCCCTGTCTGTTTCTTTTTCATGTCCAGTGGAGAGACGTCCTGGGTTTGGTACGTCACACCATCTCGTCTTCTCAAAGCAAACATAAGCTCTGATGCTCTTTGTGTGTCTGTGTGTGTGCAGTGATCTCTTCCTGTCTGCAGAGAGCTGCTCTGCAGTGTGTTCTTTGTCTGCAGCAGCCCACCTGTTTCATAACCCTCACACTCACGCCGTGTCTTTCTTACCGTGTTTCTCTGCTTTCATCCTTAAGAGAACATCTTCTCACCTCAGCATGTGAATCAGAGACATATTCAAAGGAGGGCACATCCATCTGCAGCGTCACGCAGCAGCTGAACAGCAAAACTTTGGCTGGCTACACACTATAGCAATCGTTCCAAAATATGGTAGACCTCAGACATGACGACAGTTGCAACACATTTTCAGCATCATAATCCTCTGAACACACACACACAAAAGACGATTCAGCCTGATCTGAAGATTTTCCGGTTGTGAGAACAACTACGCACTTAGAGTTCCATGGACACAATATCTCATAGAGCTTCACACGATTAAATAGGACTTCAGAGGGAACACACAGTTTGGGGACATTTTGCATTGGTGGCAGGCTGTTAACCCTGTTGTGGTACGTCTACCCAGTTATGTTTGTGAGCTGGAAAAGCAACAAATATCTGCTTAAGGACATCTTCTGGTTCGCTTTCATTGGCTGCCACAGGTTACCTGTCAGAGGAAGCCCAAGATGGTTTACAATGCAAGATCAGGATAATTAGACTCGACTGGGGGCAGTAAAGTATTTGTATTGACTCTTCACACTCAAGAAACATTTAGACAGTCAGTTGTGACAACTCCATCCATCCATTCTCTGTACAGCTAATCCCTTTTGGGGCTGGAGCCTATCCCAGCTGACGTTGGGCGAGAGGTTCACCCTGGGCCGACATAGAGAGACAGACGGTCATTCACACACACACACACTCGCATATTTATAGAGTCACAATTTAGAGTCACAAGTTAACATAAGTATTTTTCTTGGTCTGTGGGAGGAAACAGAAGTGCTTGGAGAAAAACCTATACAGGGGAGTCAAGCCAGTGAGCTTCACTAACCCTCTGTGCCACTATGCCACCTACACAGCAATGAGATGAGTCAAAATGCTGGTGTTGGCAAAATTTCAGCCAGTGCAGAGTTAATTTCTCTCTGGATGGAGTCAAATCCCTGCAAATGTACTCTCAGTTGAAAAAGAGTCGGTGTCAAAAACAAGTGTAAAAAAATGTTCCAGTGAATCAAATCCACTGGTGTCACTGTAAGATCTTTAAGTTAAGATCCGTAAGTGACACTTGTAGAGTCAATTATCCCACCAACCCCCATTATAAGTGGGACTGAACTACCAGCTACCAAACCAACTTTAAAACATGGTTTGGTTGGGGCTTAATCTTAAACCAGCCACCCTCCATTTCCCAACACAAGTCCAAGTCCAGCCTGAGGGAGACACTCCAAGAATTTCAGTTTTTTGCACCTCAACGTTTTCTCCCTTTCTCAACAGTTGTAACAAGCCTCAAGTTTGGCAATTTGGTCACTAAATCGGCCCCAAAAGTGCCTTGTGTGTGGCCAGCCTCACTTTCATTCAGTCGTCAATAGCTGAAAACTTGAAAACACGCATCACTCAAATTTCTGGTCAGTTTTATGATTTCAATCCCCCTCCCTCTTTGCTTCAACCCAGAGCGACTCGCTGCTCCTGGATGACTTTGAAACAGCTCGACTATTTATGAACCACCACCGGTAAACATTTTCTCTTAGGACTCCCTGGCCTGCATCATCCCCCTCCTTCTCCCCCTCCTCTCTTTCTCATCTCTCCCTCTCTGTAACACCTCCATCCCCTTTGTGCCGGAGATGACTCACTGATCCATCTGTTTTTGGGTCCCCGTCTCCTTTGTGTCCGCTCTCGTCTGTCTGTTGACTGTCGACAGGTGTATATGTGTCATTTGACAGCGATGCCACACCTGTGCCGTGGACCTTTTCTCCTCCATGTCACGCTCTTTTTCTTTCCCCCTGTGAAGGTTGCCGTCATCTTCATCTGGCCCTGTCACAAGTCCATGTTCATCCGAGTGTCAGCCTTTTGTTAATATGACAAAACTGAGAGATTATCTTTGGCATGGCTGCTGCTGTTGCTGAAGAGCATACCTGCAGTTTTCATTATTTTTCCTTAGGTGTGACTCAGCTGGGGCAAAACTAGGTTTATTTACTAAAACAATTTGATCATGTTAGCTTGTTTTTAAACCCCTTAATGTTGCATCAGCCCGTTTTTATTGTCAACAATGGTAATTCCTCTAATTAAAAACATAAATCCAGACACATAAAGGTCTATCATTATGTAATTAAATAAGATGGATGGTAAAAAAAAGAGTTAAGTGTGTTAAAAAAGTCTACACAGTGCAAAAGACAGAGACAGTTTGCATTATTTTTGAAGGATAAATAATGTGCAGGGATGTGATTCTAGCCTAACAGCAGCAGTTGTGCCCTCTTTAACAATCTAAATCAATTATTCAACATTTGGCATTTTGTTAGGGCGATCAGACATCTGAGGTGCTTTGAGGTTAAATGTGCCTCGTCGCGTCAGGATAAATCCATCGATGTAAAATGAATTAAATGTCTGCTTAAAGGTTATGCAGTGACAAAGCAGCACTCTTGTTTCAGGTCTCCATGTGAGCTTAAATAACATTTTTTTCTAGGCCTCATCGCCACGTGCCGAAAGCGCAAAGTCGCCAGTCAGAAGACGCAGAGACCAAAGCACACTGTCCAGACTCTTCAACCTGGTGAGCTTTTAAAACACGTCTGCCTCCTTTGAACTCAAAATGTTTCCCTCTCTACTTGTTCAACTATAGGCCTCATAAACACTGTTTCCTGTCTGTTTGCCCAAATGCAACAGTGATGTTCCCCCCAGCGATCAGTGAGTAATAAATATATAAGCATAACGGCTCATCATTTGAGTTGGAGTATTTTTCCTAAGTCCTTTTTCATTTATCTTACCCATCGACATGCCTTCACAGTATCATCAGGATCATCATAACAAACTAATGACCTTAAAGTTCTCATGAAATGGTGAAGAGCACTATTAAAGCTCAATTTATGTATTTTAATTCAAGGAACCACAAGGGGCGTGTTTGTAATGACTCTGAGATAAATGTTTAATATAAAATGTAACGTTAAAGCACGTATAAGCATGGTGGCTCAGTCTGGCAGTACACTGTACCATCAATCAAAAGGTTGAGGGTTTGAGCCCAGCTCCGCCTGTCACATGTCAGTGTATCCTTGGGCAAATGACTTAACCCCAGGTTGCATTCACTGCTGCATCAGTAGCTTGTAAATGTGTATGAAGAGAGTAAATGTGTTAGCTAATAGTGACAGACAGCTTACATAGACGTAAGCTCAAGTCTATTTTACCATTTTATCATATAAATTCAATGAGCAGCACTGTAAGTTTCAATAATATTGGATATTTAAAAAAATGCAGAAATAAAAGCAGCATCACTTGCATTTAGATCACTGTTAAAATGAAGAAGAGAGTATTAATGAACACAAAATATGGAACTTTAGTGACATTACACCAACCAGTGGAGGCACTCTTTTACTAGTTGTATCATTGTACACAATGACAGAAAAGGCTTCAAATTTAAACTTCAAATACTTAATTAAGAAAAAACATCTAAGATGTTTATTGATGATGTCTGGTCTGTGCTACACAGGTGACAGCCCAAGATACATGTTATCAAATCAGTTATTATCTTTAAAAAACTTCAGTGATCCTAAAAATATGTCATCATATGCCACACAAAAGAACAGCATGACACGAACAAGAGTAAAAGGAAAACAAAGAGAAAAGAGATGTGAGAAAAAAGATCAGTTAACACTGGCTGGATAGACTAAAATCTCTGAGTCACTCCACACTCATTTTTCCTTTTAAAGAAAAAGGTGAGGAGAAGGGAGAAGAAAAAATGTTCTCAAAGACAGAAAAGGCATAAGCAGTGAAACAAACCTGTTTTGGCTACAGCTCACCGTGGCTCAATTAGGCCAAATGCACTACCCACCTCTATTCCGCTATTTCAGAGAAAACACTTAAAAAAAAGGGCAGTGACGGAACAACTCTGGGTTTGAAGCCTGCCTGTCTGTGCAAGTTCTCATCCCTGCTGGGTTAGGCAGAAATGCGCCACCTCCCCTTACTCTCCTATTTCAATAAGGGAACAGAGGAGTGACGTGTGAGAAAACAGTGTTAGCAAAAGGGCAGGGGAGGCAGAGTCAGCCTGTCGGGGCAAGGGCCCATCCGAACTGGGATAATTGCAAAAAATTTGCTACGTCCCCCTACTCCCCCTTTAATGTGGAAATGGCAGAGAGAAGTGAGAAGAAAATATGTAAAAAAAAAACAAACAAAAAAAACTTCAGAGGCAGAGTCAGGGTTAGGGGCACATAGTACATTCAGCCTCATACAAATAGGGGGAGAGTCTGTCCAGGCACCCCAGCAGGATCAGGCTGAACATGCTGCCTCCCCCTACTTTTCATTTTTGATGAGGAAACAGTGGAAAGAAAAATAAAATGTCAGAAACAGTCAAGGATGACAGAGTCAGAGTGAGAGGCCTGCTTGGGCTTCAGCCTTCCCCAGTTAAAACTGACTGAATGCACTGCCTCTCCATCCTCGCTTGGAGACGAGAGGAGGAACATCAGACAAAGGGAAACGAGGACAAGTTGGGATGAGAATTTAGATTAGACTATATGAAAAAGTTTCATGGGAACTTTAGGAGCCCCATTTTGATTTTTACATCCACTCAGCATGTAAAAACCTTTGAAATTATTCATCATTGCTCTTCTTAAAATACCGTCTACCTCTAATTTTATTGTCATCACTGCACAGATGGATTTCTTTGAATCCCAAAAAATGTGAAGCATTTGACAATCAGATCAATCATAAACTAAGCATCAGCTGCATAACCCCAGATTGGTAGCAGTTTGATACCACATCTGGGGTTGTACCATCTATGTTTTTTCTGATCATACTTTCTGTCAAATCCAGGGAGACCCCAAATCCCGCCCACCCCCTAAACGCTGGAGCACCATCTTCTAAGCTCACCGCCGAGAACCAAACTGCAGATCCAACCACGACTGGACGGGATGAAGAAGGAGAAAAAGACCTGCAAGAGGCGGACTCACAACCTCAAGAAATGATAACAAACTAACTCGAGCATCCATCAAGTTCAGACAGTAACACCACATAGAAACAGGAAGTCTACTCTGAAATGGTGCAGAGGTCACTGTGCAAACTCTTCTTAATCCTACTTTAAAGCACGTCTTGTCTCCTCAATGTGCAGCTCTTTACATTAAATCTGGTGTCACTTTTAGACCCCCCAAAAATCATAAATGTGGGTAGCTTAAGTCTGATGGTGCTAGTGTCGGCTGTTTGAGGTTCGTCTGTGGCAGATGTTTGTTTTTCTTCTCGTCTCCTGTCATTTAAAGTTTGTAAATGAGTGAAGCTTGGTGTATCTCACAGCTTTAACACTCCTCCCTCACAAAAAAAGTATTGTGCACATTTTTGTTCTACATGTGAAAATCTGTCGGAGAGTTCTTGTTATTTGTTGTGTGTTGATTGTGAGGGAATGCATTCAAAATACTACTGGGAACCTGCCGTATATCATAAATAATGACTTTAATATTGTGTTAATGCAGGAGTTTTGTTTCTATATGCTACCGTGCAAATAATAACCATGTACAGAATAATGTCTTCAAGTATATCCAAAATAAAAGTGCCCTTTTCGAATGCACTGTTATACATAATTCAACTAAAGATCCCTCAAAATAAACCACTCCACTCTTTTTTGTACAGTATCTGTTGCATGCTTTAACATATCATTAGTTATCTGTCGTAACTTAAGTTAAGTTTGGGATTTTACTGTTTTTAATGTTGTTAGATGACACACATGTCAGTTTTATCTGATGGTCTGATAGTAAGTGGTTCATGGCTAAAGTGGAGATGGTTGGAGGAGTTTGGTATTGAAGGACAGTATGTGGATATTTAGTGTTCTTACACGTAATGTTTAGCTGTATGTTGTTCATGCCCGTCTTATTTTTACAAGCTGTTCGTATGTTTGATCTAGCTTGAAGTCAAACTGTACAGGTGTGTTTCTGTCTGAGGTTGCTGACATTCGGTGGTGCTACAGTAAAGGAAACTGATACTTAAATGTAAAACTGTTTTTAATGTTCACCTCTAACTGGAAATAAACATTATGTGCCTTCCTCACAGTTATTACTTCAGTATCTGACTTTCCTATTGCTCTTACACTGTATGAAATTACGGTGGCCATGATGGTTAACTTAAAAATATATTTAATTAAACCTAACACAGTGAAATATGCACAAACACAAAAAATTGAAGTCCAAAAAGTACAGTACTTAACAAATTTATTAGACCACTACTCGATTTAAAGTTTATCCCCTAGCTGCCCTAAATTCACAGCAATAGTAATTAACAAATCATTTTTCATGTTTCTGTCATTTTTCGTACAGTGCTCTTCAACTGAAAGTATATTTTTAATGCTAAGATATAATTACTTTTACAATTAAATGTTATCCTTGATTATTTCTGACTTCTCAGAGAACCCAGTGAGCTCAAATTTGGGGCTAAAAAGGTGAATTCAGTTTAAAATTCCTCATTCGTTTTCAAAATGTATGTCAAATAAAAACATTTGCAAAAGCTTTCGAAAAATTTCTAAAATATTTCAGTTTTCTTGTTTTTTATGACAGATTGTCTGATAAATTAGGCTTGATACAAATGAAAGTCGTGTAGCTTAGTATGCTGTATGCCGTATGAAACAAGGAAAAAAAGGGGAACCTCAAGGGTTAAAAATGACCACAAAAATAAATGTTAACACGAAAGTACATTATATTTCATTTACTGAGTAGTTTAAAAACAGAGCTTAAAAAATAATTACTGTGGATTTATGTGATGATTTTGGCAGCACTTGATGGAGAGCTAGCTAAAATAAAATAAATGCGACACATAAGACCCTGTGTCCAAAAAGTGGACACATCAGAAAAGAAACCAAATTTCTCATAAATTTAAAATCCAATAAAAGCGGTTCAGTCCTGTTAATAAACTCCGTTCCGTCCATGAAAAAAAAAAGTTTTCTAGTTTTAACCCTGTCAGTGCCACTTTGAACACACATGCATGTACACATTAATTTCTTCTAACATAAATTACTTCATGTCTACATACACATCATTTTTGAGGCTCTCGGTCCTTATTGTGGGCTGTTGAAGCCTCCACACTGGCTCTAGTGATCAGTAGAAAAAAATGAATGAATTTGCACTTGTGGGTTTCAAGGGAAAAATTGTGCAATATTAATAAAATGGTTTAAGGTCCAAATTTGAAGCCTGGTTAAAAGATTGAATGCTTAAAATTGTACATTGGATGTTTTTATGATGCATTTGGAACTATGCTCCACAGTAATGGTATAATGGGTTTGAATTGTCCAAAAAGTGGACACAAGGTCATAAATGGTGAATTTTTAGTTTGACAGTGCATTATAGACCTTATATAACTAATATCACTAAAATTCAGACAATGGAGTAAAAACACACACCCGTGTGAAAAATAAAGGCCATAATATTAGAAATGGAAAAAATATAATCACACAAAGTACTTAAGTGTCCAAAAAGTGGACCCAGGCAATCTAAGGGTTAAAGAGATTGCTAACCACTTCTTTTAAAGTTGTTTGCTAATTAAATTCAATAAATCTAAATAAAAAACTTCACTTTTAAAAAGCACGAGTTGAGTTTAACCTCGTGCCATAGGTAGCATCAAAATGACTGAACAGAGAGGAGGAAAGTAAAGTAAGAGGAGGTACAGCATGACCCCTAACTCAACACAAAAATCATCAATACAGGACTAACATGCTCTTAAAGAGAGACTCATTTGAGCACTAAGAAAATAATCCTGGTATCAAAGCTCTAGGCTGAACAGCAAGGTCTCGACTGCATCAAGCAGATCATCCTGTCCTCTTCTTAACCCATAATGAGGATGATACCCATAAGTGGAAAAACAATGTTTCCCATCATTAGAAATAATGCTGATGTAGAATTTTTCAAGGACAGCCGCCCCTAAAAGCACAATTACCTGAGAGCTCAATCTCTCCTGCCCATGGTGTTCCTGCTGTAATTGGCTCAGTGGTGTGATATCTACATCACTCAGAGGGGATTTTAACCCACCTTACTTGTAAAAATCTGTACCATGATAGGGTCCAACATGATGTGTAGTTCCTGTATACAGTGTTTTATATACAGAGCTGCCTTGTTGTACCTTTTCAGTGCAGTCGTCTTTGATTGTCACAGCCTTGTGTTTGCCATTGAAATGGAAATCTCTATACACTCTAATGCATCAGAATATATTACATGACAGATATGTTCATTAGCCTTTCGTGTCTCTAGGTCTGTAAGGATGATTAAAGGGAGAGGAAGCAGCTGTTGTGCAACAGAGACCTCTGCTGCTCTGCCATTGTTCTGCAAGTGAGCCATTCAACCATGAGCCGCAGCTCTCAAGGACAAACCACTCAGTCAGTGAAGTGAAATGTCCCAGAAAGACGAACAGAACTAAAGCGATTAAAATGAGTCTCTGCGTTCAATAGAGACCTGAAATAAAGCTTCCTTTTCCAAAGAGATGCACATTGCTTTAGAGTGCAGTACGTTTTAATGGACCAACACCTTTTAACTGGACCACAATTTTAAAATAAGTCCTTTTTCTAAACTGAGTCCATCGTGTTGTTATGAGAGGCTCAGGCCCCGTTACAGCTGGAGACGTATGAGTGCAGGCCAGAGGGGAACCAGGAGAGGGGGTTAGAGTTTGTGAAGCAGCAATTAATGAACTCATAGCCACTTTATAAGGTATTCAACAGCTTGTTAGTGCAAATAGTTAATCAGAAAATCACTGGGCAACAACTCAATGCATTATGACATGTAGTCATGGTCAAGACGACCCTCTGAGGTTCAGGTGAGCATCAAAACGGGGAAGGAAGGTTATTTAAGTGACTCTGAATGTGCCATGGTTGGTCTGAGTATGTCAGAATCTGCTGATCTACTTGTATTTTCATGCACAACAATATTTAGTCAGGTACAGGGTGCAGATCTTGGGAAGACGGCTGTTTCTCACAGTGCACCTTGGGCATGAAATAGCCTCCAAAAACAGCTAAAGACAGATTAATTGATCTTGCCGAGAAAATTTAACAGGATCATAAAGAGCGTGGTGACAGAGAATTGCAGCTGTTTTTCTTGAAAGGTCTCTGCATTTGAAAGCCTGTTTTAAATTGTTGAGTTGTGCTATTTAATATTTTGTTGTTGTTTTGTTGTAACATTGTATTGGCTGCTACCTTGGTCAGGTCTCTCGTAAAAGAGATTTTTAAACTCAATGGGACTTTTCTGGCAAAATAATGAAAATAAAAAAAAGAACTTAAAATTAAATAATTGTCCAAAAAGAGGAAAAGCCCAGCAACAAGACTTTTCACCTAACTAAGAAACACAAGCGAAGAAAAGTGAAACTTAACAAAGAGTCAGTTGTTACTGAGCCAAGTCACAGATCACGATATGTCAGAAAAATCCAGTGAAGTGATTTATTTCCATAAAGATTTTCTTTCTATACATAGTGCAAAGAGACAACAATGTAGAAGAGAAAAAAAGCAAAAACTATTCTCTGATTTTCTTACACATGAAAGACAAATAATTAAACGCAGGTTTAAAATCAACTTTATAAGTGCTTAAAAATACATTCACAGAACTGCCTGGTACAAACAGTTCACAGCGAGGGATGCAACAGTTCACTTAGCCCGTGGTTTGGTACGTAACTCGTCTTTTTTTGGGTCACAGCCTGCAACTGATTTCAGTTTCAACAACCTTGGCCATTAGGGTGCTTTTTATCAATTCTCTTCTATTCTGATGTATTTAAGGCAAATTATACATTAGCAGCAAGGGGCTATTGAGGAGAGAATGTATCTTGTAATTGAAAAAAATACTATCAAGTAAAGACAATCTTTGCATTAACAGCCTTGATGCAGTTTACGTAATAGAAAAATAACATAAAACAAAACTATCAAGTGCTTTTGACCCCCTTTTAACAACTGTACTGTGTACTTTATAATGCTGAAACAAAACCAAATGAATCTGACCTCCAAACACCCGTAATTATTCAAGTGTTCGGACAAAAACTAAGTTTTCTTTATTTTCATTCAGTTTAAACACATCATTTTTTATTTCTCAACACTAAATGTTGTTTTTCTCAATTGACTTGGAACACATCATAATGTAAGCAATGTTTACTCATTAAGTTTGTTTATCAATGTGTTTCTGCCCTTTTAAACAAGGACCTTAATAGATAACAACAATCAATGGGACTTTTGGTAAAGCTTAATAATGCTTTCACAGCCAATGAGGAGGATTTTTCCTGCTGCAGGAGCCAGAATTTTTTTCCAAAACCACTGTGAAAAGGTACAAAATTTTGGGCTCATATGACACACAATACTGATGTGATTGGAGACTTTCTGCTAGATCTGATGAATGTTTTTGTCCTGATGGTTTAATGAATTAAATCCTGACAAATTTTTTGTCCTTTAATCATTTTTCTGTCTCATTGTTCTTATCTTTGGTCCTCTTCGTCTCATTTTGTGTTGCTGGATTTGTGTATTGCCTGGGCTTCCATGTTCTTATGCTTTAATGCTCTGGTTCTTCTCATACTTGGATAATATAAATTGGCTGGGTTTGTTTTTTGTTTGGGTTCTTGTGCTTTGTTCTTGTGTATGTTTTTTGTTTGTCAAAGCCCTCTGTAAAACTCTGTTCTGACTATCTTCTCACCTCAAACTAAAAAAGCAATGCTCCCTCATATTGCTGCCTTTCCTCATAAAGTAATACTACAATATCTGGACAAGGAAGGCAATCGAAAAACTTTTCCAGTTGAGAATTGATAACATTTAGCTCAAAGAATCAATATAATTAGTCTTTATGCTCAACAATTATCTTGTCAGTTCCTCTCAGTTTGTTCTGAGCCTTCCTGATTCCTGAAAAATTGAACATTAAGACATTTAAACTTAACCTTCACCAGAGGAGTCAGCAACCAGCAGCTAATAACCAATCAACAGCTGACTATGAAGCGCTCAATTCAAGAGGAACAACAGACAAGCTGGATATTTGATCAGGGGAGACGGGGACTGTGTGAGCCATTGAGGTAAGAGGACCAATCTCCTGTTATCAGGCAACTTTGGTTATATTTCTGTTTGTTTGTTGTCAGAATAAGGACTGGTTACTGTTTACTGACAAGACATGACTTTGGATATCTAAGAAAAAAAAATCATAATTTTAAGTGATAAAATATATCAAACTAAGTTGATATGGATCAGTTAAAACAGTCAGTCAATTACCTATATCACATGGAAATGTAATGAATTTAGTGGCAGACCACACTGATTTCATCCAAGTCTATGAAAGGAAGAAATCAAATAAGGTTGAGTCCATTCATGTGGTTATTTTTTAGAGCAGACATTACAAAATGCGGCAGTTTCAAAAAGTGTTTTAAAATACATCAGGAAGAGACATAACAGAGGAGTCTCGTTAAGCAAACAAAGCAATAAAACTTAATTTAAAATACATCATTGAGAAAAAAAACACTAGACCCCCCCATCTGAGATCTGGGCTCTATCCTAAAAGGCCCCATGACTTATGAAATTAGAATAATTTAAAATGAAAAGATGTATTTGACACAGAGAGACTAACTTTGCCATCAAATTTGCAGTTTGATTCGTTAAAAAGTATACCATGAAAACCAAGATTAACGAGAACAGTGCACTGTTTGATCCTCATACACTGGTGACGCTAACATTATGTCGCAATTTGAAGGTGGTTAGTTAAGGTGGACTGGTCTGAGCCATGAAACTCTAGGACTGAAAATGAGTCCCACTACAGCCCTGCTCACTGTGATTTTAAGGAAGAGTGGAAACATCAGTAACTTGAAGAGGCATTAATCTGCAGCACAAAGTTAAATACAAGTGTTTGACGTTGTTGACCGTGAAAACCTGTGCAGCCTGACTTTTCTCCACACAGAATATTCACATAAAGACGATCAATAAGTGAATGGAACAAGATTGGATCAATAAGCAGAGCTGATATTAACACCTCGTCTGTGTGGTAATGACTGAGGGCCCTTGTCTGTGTGGTAGTGACTGAAGGCCCTCGTCTGTGTGGTAATGACTGAAAGCACTCGTCTGTGTGGTAATGACTGAAGGCCCTCGTCTGTGTGGTAGTGACTTAGGGCCCTCGTTTGTGTGGTAGTGACTGAGGGCCCTCGTCTTTGGGGTAATGGCTGAGGGCCCTCATCTGTGTGGTCGTGACTGTGGGCCCTCGTCTGTGTGGTAATGGCTGAGGGCCCTCATCGGTGTGGTAATGACAATTTTTCAACAGGACAACGCTGCAGTTCACAATGCCCGCCTGACAAAGGACTTCCTCCAGAGAAATAACGTCTCTCTTTTGGACCATCCTCCATTCCCATTCCCCTGATCTAAG
Source organism: Cetoscarus ocellatus (assembly GCA_037902135.1). Classification (NCBI taxonomy): domain Eukaryota; kingdom Metazoa; phylum Chordata; class Actinopteri; order Labriformes; family Labridae; genus Cetoscarus; species Cetoscarus ocellatus. The sequence goes on from JBAMNC010000076.1 coordinate 1,797,873, forward strand.
TCCAACTGAGAACATTTTGGGATGGGGGCAAGGGAAGTTTACAAAAATTGACATCAGTTTCAGACAGTGGATGCCCTCTGTGAAGCCATCTTCACCACTTGGAGCAATAGTCCCACTAGCCTCCTGGAAACACTGGCATCAAGCATGCCGAAATGAATTTTTGAGGTGAACAACAAGAATGGCGCAGCTACCCATTACTGAGTCCCTTTATGAAAATTTTATTTCTATTTAGGGGTTTTCTGGGTTTTTTGAGCTATGGTCTTGAACTTTTGATCAGCTGATGAACAGCCTATTTCAGTTTAATTGTTGTTTGCAATAAATTGCTTACTCATTTTTTTTGTCTTACTCCCATTTCATCTTTTTGCATTTTGAAGCTCTACTTAGAACCTTCTTAAGATTCAACAGTGCAAAATGTAAATTCTTGCTATTTTTCAACTGGTCTTAAAATTTTGATCAGGAGTGTCCTGAACAGTTGAATATATATTATATAATATTGTTGCATCCCCTTTCACAGCATCACAAAATATGAACATGCACAACTCATAAAAGATTGAAAGAATCTTTTTTTTTCTTAAAATAAAACACTTTGAAATCATGTACATGAAGGGGAAAACTAGAGAAGGCTGCTGCTGGAACAAGCCTTCAAAAGTAATTTATCAACATCACGATTCACTCCTGTTTATTCAGTCTGAATGCTGAAACCTTGTCTCACTTTAATTTCCACTGAAGCCCTCATTTGCTTCCTCTTTAAAGACGTGACCACCGGCGTTCAAACTCTGTGACTCAGTCCTCAACTCGTTCACAATCCCAGACACGCTGCTTAACAGGCCCCCCATCCTTTCCTCCATCTCTCTGTTGAAGTCCACCTCCTCCTCCTTCACATGTCCTCCTGATGCAAGAAAGGCCTCCTCATCTTCAAACCCATAGGTGTAGCTATCATCTATATCTGTAGCTGCTGAGCTTGTGTTGTTGCTGTTAGCCGAGGAGCCAGAGGCCAGTCTCTCACACCGGGCCTGGTGCCTGAGGAAGCTGTCCCTCCAGATGACTTTCTTCCCACACAGGCCGCACTCGTAAGGCCGCAGCCCTCCGTGAGTTTTAAGGTGCTTGGTGAGGTGGTGCTTCATCTTAAAGGACTTGGTGCAAACAGGGCAGCTAAACGGGCGTAGGTTGAGGTGCTGCATCTTCACGTGCCGGTCCCGCATGCTCTTCAGGGTGTATGCTTTCCCGCAGTGGCAGAAGTGGACTTTCCCGGTGTAGGGGGCACCACTGATGGGCACTGAGGATGATGAGGATGGAGTTGGAGGAGAAGAGGAAGTTGGGGGGAAAGCAGCAGAGGTCGGGGACACGTGGCGGTTTGTGGTTGGGGTCGATGAGCCTCCTTGTCCGGCGCTGGTGGAGGGCCAGTTCACCCCTGAGTTAGCTGTGCCAAAATCAGGAGACACAGGCAGCAAAGGCCTCTGGGAAATTTGTCCTGTCCTGTCTTCAATCTCGTCATATGTGTCTCTGCTAAAAGCTTCTCCTGTGAAACAGTCCAAGTCCATATCCTCCTCCTCATCGTCTTCATCCTCATCTTTACAGCAGCTGCCCGCCTCTCCGTCCTGCAGGCCCGGCTCCTGCTGAGACCACTGACTCGTCTGCCACTGAGTCCGGGCTGGAGTCGAACAGGACGGTCCTGGAGCTCCTTCACCTGTTGGACGAGCCTGATCACTGGGCAGATCTGAGCAGGGATCGCTCTCTGACAAGCTTCTCTGCACTTTTTCTTTCACCTCCTCCACTGTCCCCTTACCCGTAGTTTGTCCAGAACCCACATTTGCACTTGACGCGGGGTGGAAGTCTGCTGGAGAAACACAAAAGAGAAAGACATGGAGATACTGTAGTAGGTTTGACTGGACTTTACGCCAAGCAAGCTGACAAAATAAATGTCCCAGCTGAATAAAACCACATCATAGGGATGCACCAACACACTCATCCTGCAGTTTAGTATGTACCTTGTTTTTCTTGCCATGGTTTTTGGTTCAGTTTTGACCACCTTGGCCTTTCCACTAGGGTGCTATTTAGTTTTGTTTTGTTTTGTATTCAATTCTGAGGTGTCCAAGGCAAATTTGAGCAGAACAGTAAGGGGTTATTGAGGAGAAAAGCTCTATTATTCATTCCCGAACAATTTTAAGCAGATAAAAGCATTTCGTTAAACTTTTAGTTTATTTGTCTCCATAAGGAAATTAGGTTGTAAAATAAATCACTGACTAGGGCTGAAAGACTTATTGTTTTCAGATCGAAATCGCAATTTCAGACAACACCGACTGACCCAGGATCTGTTGTGTCAACTATTTTACACATACTTTTTTACAAATATTCAGGCAATTTGCATTTAAGAATGGCTCGTAAATGAACAGCTTACTCATAACAGAACAGAGCTCTGTCTCACCTGGAGAAGCCTGAGAGCACTGTGAGGATCATGTTCTTTGATTTCTCCAGTGCGTTCAACACCATTCAGCCTCTTCTCTTGAGGGACAAGCTAGAGCACACGGGGGTGGACCACCACCTATCGGGCTGGATCCAGGATTACCTCACAAACCGACCGCAGTATGTGAGGGCACAGGGCTGTGTATCTGACATGGTGGTCTGTAGTACAGGGGCCCCACAGGGAACGGTGCAGGCTCCGTTCCTCTTCACCCTGTACACGGCAGACTTCATGTACAGGTCAGACAGCTGCCACCTGCAGAAGTTCTCTGACGACTCTGCGATTGTCGGCCTCATCACCGAGGACGATGACCGGGAGTACAGAGGACTGACCCAGGACTTTGTGGACTGGTGCCAACGGAACCACCTCCAGATCAACGCGAGGAAGACCAAGGAACTGGTGGTGGACTTCCGTAGGCGTAGACCCCCCCACCAACACCGGTGAACATCCAGGGCTCGGACATTGAGATTGTGGACTCCTACAAATACCTGGGTGTTCACCTAAACAATAGACTGGACTGGTCTGACCACACGAATGCTCTCTACAGGAAGGGCCAGAGCAGACTGTACCTGCTGAGGAGACTGAGGTCTTTTGGGGTGCAGAGAGCTCTCCTGAGGACCTTTTTTGACTCTGTGGTGGCATCAGCCATCTTTTATGGTGCGGTCTGCTGGGGGCAGCAGCATCTCGGCTGCAGACAGGAACAGACTGGACAGACTGATCAGGAAGGCCAGCTCAGCCCTGGGATGCCCCCTGGACTCTGTGCAGGTGGTGGGAGAAAGGAGGATGCTGGTGAAGCTGGCATCCATGCTGGAGAGGGACTCCCACCCCCTGCAGGACACTCTGACAGCCCTGTGCAGCTCCTTCAGTGACAGGCTGCGTCACCCGAAGTGCGTGAAGGAGCGTTACCGCAGGTCTTTCCTGCCTGCTGCTGTTAGACTTTACAACCAGCACTGCTCCCAGTCACCATAAACTGAGCAATTATTGATCAATGTGCAATTACAATGTACAATTACTGTGCATCTCTATTGACAATGTGCAATTCATCCATGTGCAATCACTTACATTCATCTGCAATTACTTGGTGAATGTGTAAATAATCCTTATAGGATTTGCTTTTTAGTTTCTGTATTCAAGCCCTTTTTATATTTATACTGGTAGAATAATGTAAATACTACTATTTTTCATGCTATTTTTTATACCATTTTTATACTTATTCTTTATCAACACTGTCCCCTTTGCTGCTGTAACACTGCAAATTTCCCCGTGTGGGACGAATAAAGGTTTATTCTATTCTATTCTAACTGCAAATTGGTTCTCTTTGTTCACTTAAATGAGCAGTTCAAAAGAGTGGACTCGATCATGAACCTCACATCTCCACTGTGGAGGTGCTGGTACGCAGGTCAACAAAACAAAGCTGCTGTTTACGAGAAGAAGATAATAAGATAATGGTAGAAGATAGTGTGACACAAGGAACAAAAACGAGTCACTGCAAACATACAGGACCATTTTGAGTTGCTGAAGAGTTTATCTGATGAGTGTAGGCAGAGGCAGGCTAACGCTACCCATTGGCTCCCAGACTTTTGAGCTAAGCTAGTTAGCAGTAGGTGAGTTTTGTCCGTCTCTTCCTTGTTACTGGACGCACAGTCGAAAGAATCGTGTTTATCTGCTTGTCGTGGACTCGGGAGTGAGTTTCCCTTAATAATGAAAACAGATAATTTAACATCAATATGAGATGATGAATAATATGTTATGTGCTTTTGACCATCGATTTCGTTACTGCTGTCTATACTGTACATATAGTGAATATTGCACTGAAGCTGATTTGAAGAAAATCGTGAATCAAATTAAAATCGCTATACCTGCCAGAAAAATCACAATTAGATCTTTTCCCAAAATCATTCAGCCCTATCACAGACATTTCCTTACACTCTGCCCAGATACAATGTCAACACTGATACAGTGTTGAAAATAGACAAATAAAAAACACACTAACACCCCTAGAAACTCAAACAATGCACTCACACAGAGGAGAAAAACAAACCTAATAGTGATAGACAGGCAGGTGGATCTAGGCCAGTTAGATCTATTTAACATTTAACTGTTTCTCATTGTTCATTTAAAAATTTGATCGCTTGTGGAACAAAAGAAAATTTGGATCTGTTTTTGGTGGAAAGAGGAGCAAATAACGCCGCCTACAGGACAACAGTGTAAATGAAGGGGCAAGGGGGCAATTCTGATCACCATCACCCATAATGCTGATCAACTTTTTTAATGTAATTTGTTTATAAATGCAGTCCATATTTGATACCTGGCAGTTTTCTAGACACTGTTACAGTTTTCCTGAAGGACTTTTCCTGTTGCATTTCCAAGCCAGCAGATAATGCACTTTCAGACTTAAGTATGTTTTACAATGACTACGTGATATTCCCGAATACCAGGGTTAGCAGTTATCTACCATATAGTTTGCACTACTAAAGAAAAACTGAGATTAAACCTATCCTTTCCAACTGCTCAGTGGCTACAAATATAAAGTTGGACACTGCAGACTGTGATGTTTTTTTGTGACTGCCCACTCATGTTTCTTTACAGCATTCGGCCTTGTGTACAGCTCTTGCTCAGTTTGCAATGACCTGCACAGTGACTCACTCCAATGCACCAAGTTTATTTGTGTTTCTTACACTCTGCCAAGATACAACTGCACCCGGTGATGAGTGAAATAATCTTGTTCAATACTGTAAGAGCAAAAGCCTTATTAATGAGAGATAATACTGACAAATGCCAACGTGTCGCTGCTTCGTCAGTGGCTTTCCTTGTTCAGGAATTCTCTGCCTGCCCTCTGCAGAGAAAGCTCCATTAGTGAAGGTCCCTGTGGACTAATGCACTCAGAAAATAATGACCTGGATTCAGTCTGGTCAGCACACACAAGCTATTCTGGTGATTGAAGGACGCTCTGCTTTACAGTGATACATCACTGGCCTATTTAGTCAAAAAGTACTAATACAAGAAGAAATGCAGAGTTATAATAGGAAGAAAGGGACATGTTTTTTTTTTATCATCTATCAATCAATCTTTTATCAATCTTTATTTGTATAGTGCCAGTTCATAACAAGTGTTATCTCAAGGCACTTTACACTAGAGCAGGCTGAAGCCATACTCTTCATTTATAGATACACATATATGCATATATACAAATACATGTAATAAATATATTTGTACACACACACAGAGCTGTATCCATCCAGGCAGAGACAAAGGGACTAAAAATAAGAAATTATGATAGCCCCAACACATGGACGCCCAGATCATAAATCTGCCCTCACCACATTTGTCTCAATATAGATTCAATCAATCAATCAATCAATCTTTATTTGTATAGCGCCACATATATCTAAATTGTTTTACCTTTAGTCTAGTTTTAGTTGATGACATTTCACAATATTTTACTCGATGAAATCTACTGTAAACTTAGTTGACTAAGATATGAAGTGTAAAGTGTAAAGCATATTTTATGTTTCCTTGAATTTCTAAAGTCATGTTTTACACTTGGATCCCACCACCATGAAGCTAAGGCAGCTGTGATTGGATGTCCCTCTTAACTCATCCAACCTTTTCACACAACCAAAGTAGCAGTGATTGGATATATTCCTAACTTTTCCCAACTTTCTACATGACCAAATTAGGTCTGATTGGATTTAGTCTCTGTCAAACATTTTAGTCTAGTTTTTATTTGTTGACGAAAATGTCAGTTAATTTAGTTTTAGTTTTTGTCAATGTACACTTGTTTTTTTTTAGTTATAGTCTAGTTTTCATCAGGGCAAAAAAGTTGTTGATGAAAACTATGACAAAAATAATTAGTCGACAAAATTAACACTAGTTGAAGATATATTTATTTAAGGTAAGGCCCTTGAGGTGTGGCTAGGGCTGAAAGATATATTGTTATCGTATTGATATCGAGATATGAACATTCAAGATATTAACGTCGAAAAAGCAAGAATATAAACGATATAGATTTCCCCCGCGCTCGCCCTGCATGTACAGGTCTGGAAGTCACAACAAATTTCATTTTTACGATTGCCCTTGAATGCACCACTAAGGCCAGCCAACCACAAACCTTTTTTATTATCAAACTGTTTCATTTTTTTCTGAAAAATGCTTGGTTTTCACTGAACCCGTAGTCATATCATATCGTATCGATATCGAGATATCTGGCATGAATATAAAGATATGAAATTCTGTCCATATCGTTCAGCCCTAGATGTGGCATCTCATTTTCAAGAGTGACGTCATGTCTACATGGTTGTAGTGATAGTTACTATGGATGTATAACTAATACAACCATGGATAGAAAGATCAATCTAATATTAACATTAATATATATAATGAATATAATCTGGAGAGGACCGATGTTGATTAATATAGCAGCATCTGGGTGAACTGACACTAAAATGGGTTTATGTTCAATGATTTCATTTCTGTTGATGGTTGATGTAGGATAGAGCACATGCAGTCGAGCAGGACCATGCAGTAGGTCATCTATGATTGATTGTCACTGCCATAATAATGTTAATAATAAAATTAAATAAAGTGTATTTAATTTTGTTGATCTGTCTAAAGTTAATATCGGGGTCTGTGATAATAATGGAATGGGGCACAACTTCACCAACTCTCAATGTGCTTGAAGGATAAAATAGTCTTGGAGGAGATCAGAGAGCTCAAGCAACATCACTCAGTTCAAAACTTTGCATCTGGCAGAGACAACCAAACCTTTCTACAGCAACAACTCTATGCTTCATTCCACTTTTCATGCCTGACTTGTAGCTGCATATAATTTGTAACATACAGCATGAATGTGGACAGTAATGGTAAGTTACTTGCTGCTGTTCTAATTTTGCTTTAATCTAAAAATATTAAATCAAATAAGATAAAACTGAATGAGAGGATCCAGAGCTGTCCATAGATACTAAACAGAAAACCAAGGGGGCTTTCTCTTCATGCTGTGAGCATGAGGCCAGCTAAGTCCCATCTTTTGTCAGCTTCTCCCTGTTATTGCCAGAGAAGATTGGTTGTTTAGAGGAACTGTCATCACCTTTAATAAGCAGAGCAAACACAAACTCCAGAGGCTGTACCTTATCCCCCATAAGGCCGCTGTGATTCTCAACAACAGTTGAGTCATAAACAGTCTCTTTGTATAGCACCACTTTATATAAAATGTTATCTAAAGACACTTTGCAAAGAGAACAGGTCTAGACCTCATTCTCAGGAAAAACCTCCCTTTACAGAGTGAAACCTCAAGCAGACCAGACTCATGTTGAACAGCCATCTGCTGAAACTGTGGTGGAGGTGTAACAGGACAGAGGGAGATGAAGAAAGAGAGACAAGTGGAGACAGAGCAACAGCAGTGAAGATGACTTTACTGCTTACTAGGACATAATCTAAGTCTTGTTTTCTTTGATATGGCTGCAAAGCCACTAGTATTGATAACATTAAAAGGTAAAATATGACAGATATGTATGATGAATAAAATGTTTTGAAGATTTGCTCTACTCTCTAAAATATGGGTAAATTCAATGATTTAAATAGCACAGCATTTTAACATACTTAAAAAAAGGACTGAGATGCTGATTGGCTGTTGAAACACACCTGTTTCACATCATATCGGTGCATTTCTGACACATGACATCAGATAGACCTTTTTTCCCAATTAAAGCAAATATATGTCATGTCTCAATCTTAAAATAGTTGCTTCAAAGTGGATCAAGCACCAGGAGGATCTTAAACAGATTAAAAAACAAAATAATCTAGATGAAATGATTATCATTCCTCATGACATGTTCCATCTATCATTAATTACGGTATTTGTATTTTTTCACTTATATTTTCATTTTTTTGTTGTTCTTTACGCCACATAGACACATCAATATAGAGGCTGACGTTGACCAACTTTGAGAAATCAGCATAATTTAAGCTAAAGGACGTTCCCGGCATTAACTTTGCTCTGTTCAACACAGGTCGACGTATCGAAAGCGGAGAGAAATTCTGTGCTGGTGGAGTAAGACCTTTCCCAATGGCCCCCTGACATCACAATGATTGCATGTGATGTGTTTCAAACTCAGTGGGTAATCATGTTTTATAATCATAATGTCAACCTAGCAAACTAAAGTGATTTCTGTCATGATCGAGCAGCCTTAGTTGGTACCACAAATGAAAAAGCACCATAACACCAACTGCTGGAAACTTGAGCATCTGAAAGGCAGCCAACATCTTCAGTTGCCTGACTTCAGTGCAACAGCTCAGCTCATACCTCCACAAAAGTTCCCTGCACTGTCCTAAAGTGGTCTTGCAATGCTGCAGATATTTAGTCTGAGCTGGGCAGTAAAGCAGAGAACACACATAAAGATTATCGGGCTGTTTGTGTCCCAACTTTCCCCCTTCTCGACCAAGGACAGCAAACGCCAGATTATCTTATGTTTTATATAATTATCCTATAAGATTATCCTGTGGTCTGAGGTGTGTTAAGAGTGAATTTGTCCCGATAAGCCAACGACTTCCGAGTCATGACTCTGTCAACTGTAACATGGAACAGAATGTAGCCAAACAAGAAGCGAGCTGATTGAGGAACAAGGAAGCAGGCGTAAATAAAAACAAGCACGGCCGAACTGAAACATAAACATAAAGTTTGGTGGACCTCAGAAGCGGAGGACCAGCTCACGTGTTCACGCTGTCTCCCGGATTTTTCCACAGTCTTTCTTTTATTTAGTTTGAGATTTTTCAGTCAAAAATTGTCCCAAGACCACCATCATTCCCTCTTCTTATATGTCCTCTCCCATGTTGTGTGTTGTGTTTTCCAGTTGTTGCAAAGACAATGTTTATGGTTGTTGCTATGCTTCTTTGTTTTTGTTTGGTCACGTTTGATCACGCGAGATTTCTGGCTTGGAGGACTAGATTCTACATCGGTGGTGGGACAGAATGGTTATGTGTGTGGTGTGCTGTGTTGAGATTATCGGAGCGCACCACACACAGTACGATCAAAACTGTTCAATGCCCAATTTTTTATCTTCATGTGTGGGGTCTCTAACAGATAAAACATCTCTTCAGATTTAGAACATCCTTATGTGTCAGCCCCGCTTTGTGTCTGTGCAGGTAATCAGTGAAAAAAAAGAAGCATAATTCAGTGTCTAACATAAAGTTTTGTGTATGTTCAAGCCTTTGTCTAAGACAGAGACTCATTGTTTGTGTTTCAGTAAAATCGTCTTTTGTGTCTTACCACAGTGTCCCATTTGTGCAAAGCCTTGTTTCTTCTCCACCGCCTCCTCTCCTACTCCCTCATCAGCCTCAATCTCTCTTTTCTTCTTCGTCTCTTGTGCCTCATCGCTGTCCCCGATCTCTCTATTCTTATCAGGCAGTCTATCTGCGCTCAGCAGTGCTCCTCGCTGATGAAACCTTACTTTCTGCTTTAATGCCTCACCGCTCGGCAACACCCCATGGTGCCGGCTATTGTGAGCGGGTCCATCATGGGCGTAGTGGCTGGTTTTGGCATGGCTGGATACCCAAGCTTCCTCGCAGTCGGTGTAATCACTCTCCACATAGCAGGAGAGGGCATCCAGTTGAGAGTCTGCTAAGTGCTGGGCTGATGAGGGCCGGGGGCGACCCAGCCTTGGAAACTGCTGTGGGCGTCTCCACGTAGCCAAAGGAGGCAAAGCATCAGGCTTTTTCTCCTTCCTCCTCCCCTCCCTCTCCAGATGTGAGCAGTCAGTGCTGCTCGGGGACTGCTGGCGAGACGCGGTGCCAGGGGTAGCGGATGTGGCCTCTCCTGGAGTGACTTCTGCTGAGGGCCGGGGTCTCTTGAGGATCTCAGTGCATTTGTCGACAATGTGCCACATCTGGAGGAAGCTGGCCACAGTAACGTAGTTAACGATGTCATCATGTACAATGGTCAGCTGGCCTGTGTATGCAGAGCTCAGGACGCTCTCAAAGGCCACAGGGTCCATAACAGAGGGGAGGGACACTGTCGTAACATTCTTCAATAACACCTGATTAGAGACAGGGAGACAGATGTAAATGAATTTTGTACATGTACATCCCTTTTTTTTAACATCAGCCATAAATGTGTGCAGAGCTGGAAGAAGTACAAGGAAACTGAACTCAAGTAAAAACACTGTCACTGCCGTTAATATTCACGAACGTCAGATAGCAGGTCTTCAAGGTGGTTTTCAAGCTGAGACAGTTTGGCAAGGCTGTTCTGAAACAAGTTGGTGCTCCCTGTTGGGAACAGTTTGTTTAACATATGTATGAACACAGCAAAAGATCCCGTTTTGGGAAAAAAAAATAACCACACCAAGATTGTTTGGAAGAGGTTATCTCGGCTTGCTTCCTATCAAACCTTGGAGCAGATAAAAAAAAGAGTGACGAGTTAAGTCATTCCACCGCTGTAGGAGTGAAAGCAGCAGCCGTAGTAATAATAATAGTAACACGGCTACAAGTCAACTTACACAAAGTAATTGAGAACAATGTATTTAACTCAATTAATTCTCCGTAAAGGGATACTCCAACATTTTTTTTAGTGTCATATGTATTTCTTTCAAAAATTACATAAAGTGCTAATCGTAGTCTAAAAATAGATAATGTAACATACCGCGGTAAAAAAAAATGAGTCACAACAAGCACACAGGACTGTTTAGAGTTGCTGAAGACTTTATCTGATGACTGCAGGCAGAGGCAGGCTAACGCTACCCATTGACTCCCAGTGTTTGAGCTAAGCTAATTAGCGGTGGGTGAGCTCTGTCCGTCTCTTTCTTATTACTGCACGCACAGTTGAAAGAATGGTGTCTATGTGCTGTCATGGACTCAGGAGTGAGGCAAGACACAAAAACAAAAAAATGTTGGCGTATCCCTTAAATTATTCATTGTTGTGTTAGTTGCTGTCTTTTGTTATAAAGTTTTCTCTCCAATGTACTTGTATTTAGATTAGATTAGATTAGACGGGAAACTCACTCAGGGAAATTAAATTCCAGAATCAATTTGAAAAAAAAAGATAAAAGATATATAAAAAGATAGATTTTAATTTAAAAAAGATTTAAGATTTAAGATTTAATTTAAGAAAAGTGTGATAAAGATTATTATGATGATGATTATACTTATTGTCATACAAACATTGATACTACTTATAATATAGAACAGTAGCTTACAAACTGAAAAGGTTTTATAAAAGTGGAATAAACAGCAGAACTGTTAGTAATAGTCACAGTATTTTGGCTGATCAGTGCACACGTCACACACTGATGTATTCTGCCCACCTGGTCATGAAAGTAGGGGGAGGATGCAGCAAGGACACAGCGGTGAGCCCTGAAGACGTGACCTTGCACCTGGATTGAGAGGTCACACAGCCGGCCTTCTTCCCGCTGACGGTTCAGATTGTCCAAAACAGCAGCTCGGGCACCGGGGAAACACACCTGGACTGTCAGACCAGCAGCCGGAGGAGTGGGTGCCCTGCAGGCTGGATCCATGGTTACACAGCACTGTGGAGAAAATCAGAACAGTTTCAATGCTTGGCTTTGATAAATAGAGTGAAAAAGACCCTAAAGTATCACGAACCATCACATTTTCTGGATGAGCGCATGAAAACCTTGATTTCCTCGGTAAGAATCTGCGCTGCACTGTGAATTAGAACACAATCTTAAAGGTCCTGGACACTCACTGGTGCCTTATATGTTTTTTTTTTATTAGGGACGTACTAACACCACATTTTTATATTACAAGTCCTGTAATTTGAGTATGAACAACCAACAGGAGCATATATGAATGAGCAATAATTACAGTTTTTACCGTGATTTAAAAGTAGGTTATTTTCAAACTTAAAATCTCTCTCATTGATTTATCAGTGCATAGTTTATGCCCTGCTGTACTTTGTGTCATCCTCATATATGTTAAAATATCACCAAGCTGCAGACATCACTTCAATTTGCATACACCTCTCTTAACTCTGACAGTCTGAACATGATATCAAGTAAAGTCACTGCGGTGTTTTATATGAATGTATATGTCTAGATACATCATCAAATTAATTTTTCTATTTCCCAATGGTAAAGTGAAGGAACGAGAAACTTGTGACTTCAGTTTTATAAAAAAATAAATTGTACTGATGCAAATCACAGTGACTATCCCCATACCTGTCTTGGAAAAATACAGTTAAACTCAACACTTTTACCAGCCCTAATTTCAACTAACTGTTAATACCTGCGCAAAGGAGATACTGTTGTTTCTGGCATTTGTTGGTTTGTGAACAGGATACCTCAAAAATTAAAAACAGATTTTGATTAGATTTTAAGGAAATCTTGGTCATGGTGCAAGGAATACATGGTTTGATTTTGGTGATGATCCAAACATGGGTGCAGATCCATGAATTTTCCTTAGAGGATTTGTAAACAAAGACAGGGCAGTTTTTCCACATTTTACTAATTACTCAATAACTTCTCTATGGATCTTGATGAAACTTTCAGGCAAAGTTGGCCGTGACATAAGAAGGAAGTGATTTTATGTTGGTGATCAGAAAATGGATGCTGATCCACATTTTTTTTTCAAGATTTAACATTGCAGATTTTCCTAAAAGGATTTCTAAAAGTTGCAAGATAGGGCAGTTTTTTCACATTGTCGCTAACAACTCAATAACTTCTGAATGGCTTTTGTTTACATTTTCAGGAGATGTTGGTCATGGCACAAGGGAGAAATTCTTCGATTTTGGTTGTGATCCGAATACTGATGTTGATCAAGGATTTTTCTTTCAAGGTTTTGTTAACAGTGCAAAATGGGGCATAATGTTGGTTTGTGCTCTCTGAGTACTTCTAATTTATAGAATAATTTGTTGTGTAGTTGTCAGTATCATACAGTGTGTCATCACATTACCTAAAGTCTTACAGACTACCATCAAACATACTCTGTTCAGTATTGTGCGAGACAAAATGCAGGTCATAGCGAAAAGTTTATTAATTACCTGTTACTTTCAAAGGAGTATAATTAACTAATTGGGTTATTTCCACAAACTTTACTGTTTCTCCCTTGCTTGTAAACGCCTACGAATTTTGTACTTTTCTGCCATCTCGCAACATTGAAGCTGAATAGCAATATATATATCAATTTATAGTCGACCCAGAATCGATATTAGATATTAAGAGACTCACGAACAGCTAGCTTACTTCGCCTTTACTGCCACAAATCGCTAACTCGTCTACCGTGGCACGTCACTGCAGTAATAAATTTAAGATAATGTAAAAACTGCATTAGTTTTCTCTCTCTGCTGTTCTGTTTACCTCTTATATTCAGCTGTTAGCTCGCAGCTAACTACGTTCGTTAGCTAGCCGTTAGCACCAGCCGTTAGCCCAGTCACATTACCTTCGTAACGCCTCTGTGTGTCGACCTGAAAATAAGAAGCACTGCTCTCGTTAAGTGTACCGAGGGGCTGCTCTTCGTGGCCCTCTGGTGCAAAGCATTATTACGAGTTTGTATAAATAATAATAAAAATAATGTTGCAAAACCGAGGCTAACTAAATGCTAACAGCAGCCTGCCCGTAGGCGTAGCTGATGCTAGCTGGACGACAGAGCATCATCATCGTCCTCAAACGCAACGTGAGTGGGTGTTTGGAGTGAAAATCTGTCAGAAATATCACTGATGGCCATCGTGTCGACCACTCCAATGTCTTTGTTTTACTGATGAAACTATCGGTTAATTATTGATAGACAAAAATCTTAAAGTTTGATCGCATTGATTGTAATGCTACATTCAAGAGCTCCTTGGATTCTCGGAGTTCTTAGTGTAAAACTATTTCAAGTTGATCCATTTTTAGTAAAATAAAATGGACCCAAAATAACATTTGGTTGCTCAGAAATTGATAAAAACCGAGGACCTGAGCTGTCAAGGCCCTGAAAGCCTCCACAAATATTTAATTTTGCAAAAAGCATTTCACAAGACGCTTAAACCATTTTAATTAATATTTCAAAAGGCGCTAATTCATGAAGAAAATGAAGAAACAACAGTGTCATTGTAAAACACCATCATATTTCATGGGGAAAAATAGCATCAAAAGCATTTGGCCCCATGCTATGAAAAGTGTACCCACTGCAAAATAGTTTCAACCTGTGCAAATAAGATTTCGTCGCAGGGACTAGTAGAGCTTGTCCCAGCTAACACTGCTGAGAGTCAGTTCACACCCTGAAACAGTCCCCAACCAATCACAGGGCTGAGAGAGACAGAGAACCATTCACACTCATAGTCTAAGGGCAATTTAAGGTCACCTGTCAACCGAATGAGGATGATTTTGGTGGAGGAAGATGGAGTGCCTGTAGAGAACACTCGCATGTACAGGGAGAACATACAAACTCCATACAGGGAGGCAGCTGAGCAACATGGGGTTCGAAACCAGCAACCTTGTTGCTGTGAGGCACCACACTACCTGCTGCACCACTGTGCCGCCATAAATATTATATTAGCTTCTGGCAGATGTTCTGCCATGTGGAAGTGTTTTACCACAAGTTAAAAAAAGTCTGTGAAATATCCTTCTTATTTGAATTATTTATGATTCATTGTTTTTTTATTCCCAAAATTATTTTTGGTAAATCCCAAGATAGTTGTACATTTGGCCCTCAGGGCAACTGTACGTATCTGTGCTGTATTTAGAAGAGCGTAAATAAGTTTATTTAATACTTAAAGCAGTGCCTCATAAGCATTTGACTGTCCAGCAAACAGCTTTATGTGTCTTCTGATCAAATTCTGATACCAAAATGTGTATTAACTTTCCATAATGTTGTTCTGACCAGATTTATTTTACTTGTGAGAAATTCATTTTGATAAACACAATTAGGGTCAGACATGAGAAAGAGAAATAATGAGACAGGTTTTTCGTCATGCACTTGGGAGTTGAAATGTTACCAGTAGAGTCAAAACAACCACATGAAGTAAAAATGTTCAGAATAAGAGTAGAATGCAGTTCTGAGGGGGAAAAAAACTTAATTTTCAAGAGTAAAGCTAAAATAGGCCAATGTCCAATCAACCAAAGTAACATTATCCCAACCCTCTTTGGTTGGATGGGAGAGTATTGAAAGAATTTCATTCCAAAAACCTCAACACAAAGTTAACATTTATCATTCAATCTACACTTTTATTTGTACAGCCTCAAATCATAACGAAGTGTCAAAGACACTTTAAAAGAGCAAGTCTGTGCCATAATCCTGATTTTTTACATAATTATTATTTTATCTATGCAGAGCCAACATGAACCCATCATGAGTGCAGCTCTTTGCACCATTTAACAACAGTTACAGTGGCAAGAAAAACTTTATTTAAGTGCTCAGGAAATCTTGAAGCATACTCATGTTGAACAGCCATCAGCTGAAGCTTCGCTGCTGGTGTGAGGAGATGGAGAGGGATGCAGAAAGAAAGTAAGGCGGGCAGAGACAAAGGCACTAAAATGAAAATTTTATGACATTATGCCTTGGCCATAAATGTGCTTATCACATTTCTTTTTATATGACTATAAAGATTACTAAAATAACAGCTTATTACAATAACAATCACAGAGAGAGAGCTCATTTAAACATTAACTTTTATGAGTATAATAATTGTGAAATGGAGGGGACTGTGATGATATTGTTGTGATGTTGGTTGATGTAGGATGAGGCAGTTGGGAGCAGGTGGGTCCACAGCAGCAGGTCACCCATGTTGGTAGTGATGGTTGCTGTAATATATGTTTGATAGTTACAGGAACGATGTTGTTTGATAAAGTTAAAATTCTGAAGTTATTATTAACAGCTGTAATGAATGTAAAGTGAATAAATAAAAGGCTGAAAAATATCAGCTATGTAGGTCCACAGCAGCAGCCATCCTCACAGATGGAGTGGTACACTATTAGCAATATGAATATACGTATAGGTTCACAGTTTTGACAGGAGGGACAGCAGGGAAGCAGGGATAATACCCTGAGTATTGCACTTATAGATTAATGAAGTTTATCAGAAGTATATATTAGAGTTTATACACAACCATAGCACACACATCTCTTAACATTTTTATCATATCTGTTTATTGTAATATATTTAACCAAAACTTTATCTCAAAATTTTCAGCCTTTAATATCACCATACTGCTAATATTATCATTACAATTAACTATTTCCCTTTCATTTATTTATCTTTTTCATTTTTATTGAAGTCCTTTTGTATTTAAAATAAATAAAAGCTATAAATAAATCTCCTGAATTGTGAATTGTATATGAGTTTGCATTGAGATTCTGTAAATTTTATCGGCATGAGTGAAAACTGAGGACATGAACGAACAAAATATTTGTAGCTTCGTGTCTTTGTCCCTCTCTGCAGGTCTGACTCGACCTCAGGGGGCTTTCAAGATGATTTTCCGGTACGACACTCAAATTTCCGATAAATCCCACGCCCATTGAATGCAGCGTGAGTTGTGCAGTTCTGTGCTGTCAGACTTTGATCCCCCCGCCCCACCTGAGTCCATTTAAAGGGCCAGTTCACCATTATATTAGCCACCGTTTACACCAATATAAAAGCCCACTTTTCCCATATAATGTGAAATGAATGCTCCTGAAAGCCTCGACGCTGTCTCCAGGTGTATATGGGACAGATTTCCTTAGGATAAGAGCTATAACAAGGCTCGGACGGTGATTGTTCGGGGACCCAGCTCGCTCGGTCATAAGCGCACTACATTTTTTTTTACCGCAGTGCATCTGCAGCATCCTGAGAACAGAGCGACAGAGGTGCCGCCGAGCTGTGGCGCAGGAATAAAACGCGGTGATCAGGCACTTTTGTTATATTTTTATTCTGGAGGTGGGCTGGTTTCGTCTTTTTATGTAGCCGTGAGTGGTCGTGCAGGACTCAGTTCTGCAATGCCTGCACGATCCAAGAAGCGTCTCTTCTACGAGCACGGAGTGATCAGATGAAATATCCCCACATTTTCTCCACTCTCAGCTGTCATCGCAGGGAAAGGACAGCATCATCTCTTCTTCTCTGGGCAGAGGAGGCCTCCAAAGCAGGACAGTAGGCTCTGATTACAGATCCGATTAAGGATAAACAGATTTAGACCATTAGACTGGTCTGCTTTAGTTATTAAGTATCGTGTAGCCCGTAAGAGGTAGCCATTTAATTCCTATCAAAGAGCATGCAAATCATTGTTTATGCACTGGCGTGTTAGTGTTATTGACGACGTCCAGCCTGTAGCTTTCACACTGCACAGACATTTCAGATCAGCTTCTACATGTGCTGCCTGTCTGAGGAGCTGAGCATGAGGCCCCTGAAAGGCTGATCTGTGCATTTCTCATTAGGACCCTCAGGGAAAAATACAAATCTCAGGGTGTTGCTCTGGGGAACACTGTGAGCCACCTCATACCTGGATTGTTTCATGTGCTTCTCCATAATTAAAAGTACAAAGCCCAGCACCTCCCCTTGGCTGCATTAGCTCTTTAGGTTTGCTATAGAGCAGGAGGGGGTTTGTCTTGTCTTGTCTCCAAAGCAGCAATCATTTCTGGCAATACATCCTGTAAACAACAGGAAATGTTGCTGGCCTGTGCCAAAGACTGGAGCCTGTAACAGTGGACCCTCTGTTGGGAAATCACTAGCAAATTTCTGTGGAGAAAAAGGACAGATTGTAGGCGGATACCATTTTTGCACTTTACAATGCATGTCTAGCTGCAAGAGTCCTCTGACACATAAGGCAGCACTTTACTGATGCACAGTGATTTTTAGCTCCAGTGATCTTAGAGTGTGACAAAATAACCTTGACAAACTTGGAGGAGCTCTGTTTGTTTTTGAGTGGAGCTGAGGAAACTTTGGATTTTTGAGGATCATCAAACAGAGAAGCTGCTTCAACATCAGTGGACATGGCAGCAAAAGCAGCTGCAAACATCCTGCTCCTCTCCGTCTTCTGTGGACTGTTGGGTGAGTTTAGCCAAGGGCCGACTGATAAGGACAAAATGTCATTTATCAACAAAGGGGGGGACTTTTAGAGCCCATGGCCAAGAGGCTATAACCCTAAAAATGATTATACAGTCTGTGTTTTTGAAACATCAGTTTATTCACAGGTCATAAAGACACCAGGCTTTTCTTGTTCATCTGTAAAAAATAAATATTTAGGCATCTTTCGCATCAGTAAACTCCCATAAAATATCATCATCATTCATGAAGTTTAAAGATTCTGCATGTTGCAACCTGCTTTCTTATTTTTTTACTTAATTTTTATGTTTTTATATATTTTAATGTCTTTATTTAGTATTCCTGCTGCTATACTTTGTATAAGAGAGCAACTGAAACAACAACAACAATTTCCCCTTGGAGATAAATAAAGTATTTCTGATTCTGATATAAAAAGAGGCCCTTTTGAACAGTTATCAGCCCATATAAGTTTCATTTATGCTTTTACTGTATCAAATTGCATGGTTAAATATGTGAGGTTTTGAAGCCAAATGTAAAATCTGCATACATTTTCAACTTTTGTATTGGTTTTAAAGCTCAAAGATTCACGAGGGCTGATTATAAATAAAACATATCTAAAGCTTAAAATGGTCCAAAAGTTCTGTACAGTAAATAATTTAATACACCATTTCTTCACCTTAATTCTAGCTGAAGAGTGTTTTCTCCACAGTCTGAAGCAGAACATCTTAGCTGTCATAATTATGAGTGGCCCATTACATTTTTTTGTCATATTTATGTGTCAGTTAAAAAAAGATGCATTATGCGGAAACATTGTCAGGTATTGTGATGATGATAAATCTTGTGATACAAGAACAAGAGTGTTTGAGTGTGTGCTTTAGCTCAAAAGCCTCTGTTGATGAAAACAATCCATCCTGGAGCTTCACCCGAACAACGCTGACCCCACCCCTCTCTGAGTGAAAGCACTCGAGTCTGAATGAATGGATGTGAATGGAGCAGCGGCGTCAGGGTGATGAGTAGGGATTATTATCATAACTTTATCAAATAAATTAACAAGTAGGCACATCAACATTCACTTGCCACTTATTAGGTACACCCATTCAACTGCTTAAAGCTTTTCAGCCAGTCGCAAGGCAGCAACTCAATGCATTTTGGCATGTAGACACGGTCAAGGCAGCAAGCTGAAGTTCAAACTGAGCATCAGAATGAGAAAGAAAGGTGGTTTAAGTTATTATGAATGTGGCATGGTTGTTGGTTTGAGTGGTCTGAAAAGAGAAAATATCCAGTGTGTGGCAGCGCTCTGGGCAAAAATGTCCTTTGATGGTTCAAATGATAGAAGAGTAACAGTAATTTAAATGAACATTTACTACAATGAAGGTATGCAGTAGGGATGTAATGGTTACCAATAAAATGATAAACCGCGGTAACATTTCTGAGGGTTCGGGCTGAACGATTTCAGGAAAAGATCTAATTGCGATTTTTCTGGCATATATTGCGATTTCAATTCAATTCCCATTTTTCTTCAAATCAAGCTTCAGTGCAATATTTACTATGTTTACAGTATAGATAACAGTAAGGAAATCAATGATCAAAAGCACATAACACATTATTTATCATCTAATATTGATCGATACCCACACTTGTACTCCTAAACAGAGTCTTTGAATTGTTGACCTGCTTACTAGAACTCCCGTAAATGCAAACTGCATGCAAATTTGAAAAATAGTATGTGTAAGATAGTTGACACAACAGATCCTGGGTCAGTCAGGAGCGCTGCAAAAAATTGCAGCATTGGCGATCACAAAATTGTGTTGTCTGCAATTGCGATTTTGATCCAGAAACAATAAATCGTTCAGCCCCACTGAGGGTTAGTATTTCTGTTTCCTATTTTAATAACAGTTAAAACCGTGTTTGATAACCTCACTTTGTCATAACTCACAGTGATCCTGCTCATTGCCTGGAAAAGCCAGAACTAAGTGTCTGCTCCTCGGCAAAGCAGCAGCGGCCCCTCAGACGCAGGCGTGCACACAGTTTGCAATGTTTGACCTCTGAAGCGAAAGTATGGCAGTTGGTGCCTGCATGGACACTGTACTGGAGATTTTGTTCCCCTCGAAACAGACAGAGTCTGAAGTGTGGTCGTATTTTGGATTTTACGAGGATGCTGAGGACAGTCACCCTGTCTGCAGAAAATGCAGGAAAAAGTCTCTGGGAAGGGAGGCAGGGAAGAACCACAAACACCCCCACAACAGCATCAGAGGGGAGCGGCCTGGCTGGATTGTTGGGAAAAATGACCACAGCAATGAACCAGAGAGGCGAATTCAGCGTGTTTAAGTAGTTTTTGAACATTTTGAGCACATTGCAACAAAACTGCGATAGTAATGATAACCGTGATAATTTTGGTCACAATAACTGTGATATGAAATTTTCACACCGTTACATCCCTAGTATGCAGAAGACCATTTCTGAATGCAGATGGGCTACAGCAGCAAACGACCACACCTGGTGCCACTCCTGTCAGTTAAGAACATGAATTGAGGTTAAATGTTGTCAGGTCTGATGAGTCTCAGTTTCTGCTGCTACATTCAGATGGAAGGGTCAGACTTTGGCGTAAGCATGAAAGCAAGGATCCATCCTGCTTCACATCAACAGATCAGGCTGGTGAAGGTGGTGTGATGGTGTGGGGGAGATTTTCTTGTCCCCGTTGGACCCCTCAGTTCCAGCTTAGCATCATTCTGACACGACAGCCTGCCTGAGTGTAGTTGCTGACCATGTCCATCCCTTTATGACCCAAGTGTGCACGTACGCTGATGACCATCCAGTGGGATAATGGGCCTCGTCACAAAGCTCAGATCATCTCAGACTGGTCTCTTGAACATGACATGAACTCCCTGTCACCAGATCTCAATACAATAGAGCCCCTCCACACCATGACTGTGTAATGTTATCATGTCAACATGGACCAAAATCTGTTAGGAATGTTTCCAGTACCTTGTTGTATCAACAAAGAATGAAGGCAGATATGAAGGCAAACAGGGGTCAAACCCAATACTAGCTAGCTGTACCTAATAAAGTGGCCAGTGAGTGTATATGTTAATTTTGTTCTGCTAAAGTAAAACAAATGCCACATCAGAAAGATCAACATAGTTTTTCTTGAATAAAATAATCAAACAGTACGGATATTACTCTGATAAGCGTGGAACAAAACTGAAAGTCTAACACAAACAATATCGAGTAATTTTTGCTTTTTTTATTTTAGGAAATTGCAGACTTACTCCCCACTCTGTCTAAACTGAACAAGAAGAAAGATGACATTTCAGTTTATTAGGTTTTCAAATTTTCTTTACTCTTAAACATCATGCTTATGACAGAATGTGTGTGATTTTAATAATCACTGATATAAAAATGTGTGCAATCTTGGTTCATATTTTGAACTAAAAGAGGGAGGGAGAACCACCTTAACTGTACAAATATGCAAAAAACATTATGAGCAGTTTGCCTGAGATTATTATTTACTGGAAATCAATAAACCAATAGCAATAAATACCTCTGCAATGTTTAAGGAAAACTTTTTCTGCCTCTGATTCTCACCCTCTTTTTCACGTTACCGATATTTTTATGCATTTTAGGAAGCGAACAGGAGTGTGCCTGAAGTTTTTGATCATTAAATATAGTAAATTACCCAATACTTGATGTTTAGGATATTTATTTTTGTTGCTTGGTATCAGTAACGTTAGATCTTTAGGAAGTAACATGATCTTTATTGAAATAAAATGATAACTCACCATTTAAATTAAACATTTCAGATGGATTGTTTGGTCAGTTTTTTTATTATTGTTTGAGGTTCTGGCAATAAGCAATCATTTTACTGAGCATAAGACCTGCTCCTGTAAAACAGTGATCATCAACAGGCGGCCCAGGAGCCTCATCAGGCCCCCCACAGCTACCCATCTGGCCCCAAGAATATGATCAAATTCTGAAAATGGTGGGTAGAAAATTAGGTCTGAGGGTATTTTGTTGTTACATCCCTGTAACTATGAACACAACCCCAAAACCAACTGTGATTTAAACAGTTTTATTCAGAAGGTTTTCATGTTTGATCTGACACCTGAAGGCCATTGTTAGCTAGTATTTAACCAGGGGTAAAGGTCAAGTTTAGAGTCAAACTAGTGATGGAAAACATGGCAGCCCCAAAAAACAAAAAGCAAAATATCTTTATTGTTCCGATAAAGTTGGCTGGTAATCAAATTCAGCATCATGTTAATAAGACCTAAATATTCCTATTATTACACTGTTTTTGAAATATGGCCCACGTAAAAGTCAACATATCGATATCACTTTAAACAATATCGTCTCACCTTATATCTAGTTTGAAAATATATTCATCATATTAAACATGTATTTATTTATTTGTTGTCTTGTCTTCACTTCTCTCATCTTATATATTTATTTATCTGACTGATGACCTACATAAATATTAAAATTCTGTCTCTTCTTCAAAGAAACGACCAAGCACTAAAAGTATTGACTAAGTGATTCAATGCATCTTTGTTATTGTCCCATGTTACTTATCATCATTATTTTCTTCTCACCTTTCTGTACAAACATAACTGATAATCATTATAAGTATTATCATTATTGTGTAATTGTCAGTCCCCTTAATTTGCGTTTTGGTGTTGTCAGTTTATGTTTTTACTGTTCTAAAGGTGTATTCTACAACAGTAAACCTGCTTGTGCCTTATACCAATGCCAGTGAAGGATGGGAGAGGGAGGAGGGGTCACAGGTATTATAAATGATAAAATTCATCAGTCTTAAAACTGGATCAGTTTTCCAGCGCAGCAGTTGAGTCTATTGTACTCATGCAGCCTTCATAACATGCTGCTGTTATGTAAACAGAGTAATGATTGCCTGGCTCTCTTCTGTTCAAACAGTGTACCAGAGCGATGGTGCATGTGCAGAGGTGGACTCGAACACAGAGGCCGTAGCGGGACAGGGATTCAAAATTGTCTGCATCTCCTGCAAGAGGAGGAGCGAGGTGGAAGGAGCCGCCACGGTCGAGTGGTACTTCAGGCCCAAAGGGGAGGCCGACTTTTTTCATGTGAGTACAATGGATGAAGAGGTTTTTAGGACTGAAGTACGGCCGGAGAGGAAATCAGGTTTGAAAGACACAATATAAGAAATCTTCACAATGAAAGTCTTTGCTTTTCTACCATCAGCTGATAGCTGAGGGGTTTATCGTTGTTCTTTGTTTTTAATCTTGTTAAAGGGACTTGGGGAGCAGAGAAATGTGACACTTTTTACCAAGTTCATGGAGAAATGTGCTATGCCCCTTTAAAAAATGCCCCTTAAACACTCTGATTGTTACTTCCTGGGGTTTATGATGTCATAGCTGTACATCCTCCACCTGCAGATGTGTCGTCTGCTCATCATATGAAATTTGTTCAATACTATAAGATTAAAAGTAACAATATTGATCTACAAAGTCAAAATTATTAGATAAAATTTGCCATCAATATTGAGATAAAAACTCTTGATCATGTGATAAAACAAAAACTATACAATTCAAAATCCCAAAAATGAGTAAAAATATCATAACTTTAATATTAAAACATATTAATTTGATAAATCTCAGAATTAGAAGATTGAGATTGAAAAGTAAATATTAGGGATAACACAGAAAAAGTATAAAATAAAAGCATTGATGATGAGATTAAAAGTTCTGAATGTCAGCAAAGAAGTCCTAAATATATGATAACAGAAATATTACAGCATCAGAAGTCAGAAGAATGTGATACAAAATGAAATGTATAGGATTGAACGACAATATTATGAAATAAAAAGTCATGTGTATGATCACATTCAAATTACGAGATATAATATCATAATTATGTGATGAATATCTTAATCATAAGATTACAGGTCATTACTGCGATATTGTGACTTTAAATTATGACATAAAAAAAGCAAAATTGTGTGATTCAAAGTCATAACTGTGGAAAAGAAAGTCAAAATTTTAAAAGTATGGGTTAAAACATCAATTTGTCAGGGTAAAAAGTCATGGGCATCAGCATAAGAAGTCACAGATATGAGTGAAAAAAACTTTCTGTGGCAGTAATGGGTCCTCTTAGCGTTCAGCTGAATAACACAATGTGACTTTAGGTCTTTATCGCCCAGCCCTAGCCTGCAGCCAATAGTTGAAGTTGCAGGCACAGCACATTGTGTGGCATTTTTCTCGCTCTCACTGCATCCCGAAAATCCAGCTGGTCTCAGGCTGCATTGCTCAAGACTCAGACTATTAATATATGCATGCTTAAAAACAGCACAGCCCCGCTCACTTCCTCTACGTGTCCCTCTCTCACACATTTACTCTGGATTACATGATGTTGGCCGCGCTGAGGTTTAGCTGGAATCGATCGTGATATTTAACACCACAGAGACCATTAAAAGCTCCAGAGATAACACTCGCCGCCTGCGCTGGCCTTGCTCAGTACAGCTACAAGATGGTCCAATATGGTCCAAATGAAAATCTGAAATCCAGATGTGAGGGGGAGTCGGGCTGTGGGGGAGCTGAGGATGAAGGGGCCTCATTGTAAAGGGGACCCAGAGGTACGGGACCGAATGTTCGAGGGAGAAGGGAGCGGTTTCTCTGAGGATTTCTATGTATAGAGTTCAAGTTTGATACTACACATCCTTTGTGTGATCTGATGTTCAGAAGTCACAAACATGGCGTTTACAGACAAGCAGGAACTTGATAGGAGTCGTGTAGGGCTGTGAGATATTGACCAAAATCATAGCTTTGGAATTCTTTTTAGCTCAATGCAGATTTATCGTAAATACTGTGTTTTTTTCTGTTGAAAACAAAAACAATAAATGGTTGGTACAATATCAGAGTTAGAAACTTTGATGAGCTTCTAGTGACAACAAAAACAAATATTGATACATGTTAACATGACTATAAGTCTACGACTCCCAATAGTAGCAGATTTGAGAAAACCTTTTGAAGTTGTTGCAAAAATTTCAGAAACTTGATGAACTAATTCTAACCAAAAGAGAGAAAGAGAAATGTCTAAACTGTGCACATACACTCACTGACCTCTTCATTAGATACACCTTATTAGTACCAGGTTAGACCCACTTTGGCCTCCAGAGCTGCCCTAAGTCTTCGTGGCGCAGATTCAACAAGATGCTGGAAACGTTCCTCTGAGATTTTGGTCCATATTGGCCTGAGAGCATCACACAGTTGTAGCAGATTTGTCAGCTTTGCATCCATAATTCAAATTTGCTAATTCACCTCATGTCAAAGGTGCTCTACTGGATTGAGATCTGAATACTGTGGATACCACTAAAGTAAAAGCAGTGTTCAAGAAACCAGTTTTACAGGATTTGAGCTTCTCATGCTGGAAGTCAGTGTTAATTTTGACAGCACTTTTTAATTTAGTTTTAGTTTTAGTCTTTTGCCTAAAATATCTTTTAGTTTTAGTCACAATTTAGTCATCTAAATTGTTTTTATTTTAGTCTAGTTTTAGTTGATGAAATTTCACAACATTTTAGTCGACGAAATCTACTGTAAATTTAGTCAACTAAAATATCAGTGTAAGGTATTTTTTTATGTTTCCTTGAATTTCTGAAGTCATGTTTTACACTTGGATCCCGTCACCACGAAGCTAAGGCAGTTGTGATTGGATGTCCCTCTTAACTCATCCAACCTTTTCACACAACCAAAGTAGCTGTGATTCCTAACTTGTCTCTACTTTCTACATGACCAAATTAGGTCTGATTGGTTTTAGTCTCTGTCAAACATTTTAGTCTAGTTTTTATTTGATGAAAATGTCAGTTGATTTAGTTTTAGTTTTTGTCAGTGTACACTAGTTTTTTTTAGTTATAGTCTAGTTTTCATCAGGGGAAAAAATGCTGTTGACGAAAACTATGACGGAAATAATTAGTCGACAAAATTAACACTGCTGGAAGTATCCATCAGAAGATGGTTGTACTGATCATAAAGGGATGGACATAGTCAGCAACAAGACTCATGTGGACTCTGGTCTTTAAACAAGACCCAACTGGTGCCCAAAGTGTGCCAAGAAGATATCCCCATCACCATAACACCACCACAAGCATCCTAAACCACTGATACAAGGCAGCATGGACTCGTGCTTTCATGTTGTTCATGCCAATTTCTGTCCTAACCATCCAGAAATTAAGACCAGGCATCGTTTTTCCAATTCTGGTTTTGAATTGAAAACAAGTGCTGCCAACGCAAAATACACTGCCTGAGGACAGAGGCCCTGAACCGAGAATACTGAGATAAATAAGTGGATGTTTCTAGCGAACAACTAATATTGAGATCGCAGTGAAAGGAAACAAAGTAAGACAGGGTATGTGTTTTTGTCTCTTTTGGCTTTAGTATATTACAGTTTGCCGTGTGATTTTTTTTCGGCACACATTCATGATACTCTTTTGGGTTCAGACCTACGAGAACCACTGCTGTAAAGTATATTGAGCATTAGGCCTGACATTATCCCCCAGAATTATCATCAGCATAACTATTCTGACTTGAAAAATGGCGTCTTATTTCTTTTTTTAAAATGTATATTGAAAAGCAAAATAATCCTCAGTTTACTTTTCTCCATGATTGTTAATGGTGCTTTCTCTTGGCTCTCACTGCTGTTATATGTTTAACTCTCTCTATTTATGGGCATTAACTCTTAGTAAAACCACACCCATATACAATATGTAGCTATAAAGGAATACAGTATCAATCCCCTGTGTGTATCGGGTAATCCATAGCAAGAATGACAATCAATTTTTCCCTGAACCTGTGCACTCTGTGGTCTTATTGGATCTCCTCTCACTGCTCACAGCTCTCATTGATAATAACCTCGGAGCAAAATTAATTACAAGATAAATTTTTAAAGTCTTCAAAAAGAATGAGACTAATCGATCAGTTGATGGAAGTGCTGGGGTGATTTCCAGTATTTACAGATTTTAGCATCTCACAACCAAGATAATTAAGATTTAACAAATGCTGTGTCTCATGCTGTGTAGGGCTTGTGTGGTCTTATTCTAGTGGTAAGTGTGGAGCTGCCCTCCATCCTTAAATTCACTGAAACACCAACATAAGTTCATGATAAAAATCTGAATACAGAAAACAAAGCTGTGTTACAAATGAGGAAAGAATTAAAATTAGATTACAGTGTCCTATGGCTGAAGTGTTAAACCACAAGTATTTGCCGAACATTCATTTCGATTTCATTTCTGTGATACTAGATCTTCACCTACAATGAGGACGGCCCCACCATCGAACACGAACACTTCATGGACCGAGTGGATTGGTACGGCAGCAAAAGGAGCAACGACATCCAAGATGCATCCATATACCTTCTCAACGTCACCTTCAACGACTCGGGAACCTACCAGTGCTTCTTCAACCGCATCCTCTTCTACACTTCTTATGAATACAACACTGTTGTCAGCAAAGTGGTGCACCTCAATGTGGTGGCTAAAGGTAGAATTTCAGTGCTTATATATTATGACATGTTTGTTATGAATGACGGAAACGAGAACAGCAGGACAGGCACAGAGCAGACCTGCACTAAATGCACCTCACCACACACACATCTTTAAACTCTCAGCATCTATCGAAGCACACACACATTTTCAGTATTTACAGTTAAACACACTCACATCTTAACCTTGCACAGCAGTTGGATCTCCCTGATTTATTGTCTGTAATCCGGCAGATCCATCTTGCCAAGCTCCGAACTACAATGATTGTGCTCGGCCCAAAGTGGGACGGTCCAATCAGAGTCCTTTAGAGCAGGAAGAGGACAGCAGAGAGTGACAGCTCATACAGGGATTAGCAATACATGTTTTAAAAGAAATGAGTTTGTTATGTATTCAAGAAGTAGGTACTCAGCTTAAGCTACATGTCTTTAAAAGTTTTTGACACAACTTCTCAGTAGCTGCACATTTTATTTCATGTTTGAGCATAAAACAGCTCTGTAGAGTCTGTTAAAAAAAGGCTTAAGTTACTGAAGTGTTTTGTGTAACAGCCTCATGATCAATGGCTTATTTACTGCTGCTGATTGAATATTATTATTATAGGGCTGTTCAGTAGTCACTGATGCAGGGTTATGACAGCTACAGTAAGATTTATAGTTTTGAAACCTTGTGTCCCTGAGATGCACTTTTTCCTCATTAAACTTTTATTTTTGGGGTGGCATACTGTGATATTCTGTACCATTTGAGGCTCAGAGTGCAACATCCTTTTATTATATAAATCTGAAAAGTTGAACTCTTTCCTCGATTTGGGTCGCAGCTTGTCATTCAGGGGTGATGGTGGGTCTCGAAGCCAGACCAGTTGAGAACCACTGCTCTATAGTAAGGATATTTTCCACTCAGGACATATTGTGACAAGAGTTTTTATGCAAAGTGGCTCACGTTCTGTAGCACAGTAGTTCCCACACACAATATTATCTGATTGGCCCATAATAAATGTTAATTGCCCAAAGAATCATCCAATCACCTGCCTGATGTGCTTCTTAAAGGTTCTGCCCTCCCCAAACACTTTCTATGGGCTCTTTCCCAGATGGACAAGTGAAATATAACCTGGTGTGCCGGGTTACTCACGTCTTGTCCATGACTTGGACATTGAACTGTTTTATCAACCGTTCATCCAAAATATGAGCAGGATTATTCATCCCGGTCAGGCTTCTTCCACACAACAACGCGGCATGCAGCACAATGATCATCTGATGGAGATTACGTTGTTTTTGTGATTATGGGAGGCCATAGTTGGGATTCAAAATTCAATTAATCTTTGAGCTATTGCAGAAGGGCTAAAAACTGCACTGAAGACTTAAGAGACATTCACGGAGACATATTATCATAACATCATATTTAGGGCTGGATGATATGACCTAAAATTAAAATCAGAGATTTTTTTTTGCACAAAACTCAATTTAGGATTTAAATCGATTTTCCCAATCAAAAAAATGCATGCTGTAAATTGTACATAAAATGCTGATTATGTAGTTTGAATGTAGGCATCCCTGTCATAGACACTAAAAGCTGAGCTATTTTCACTGTATATCAACATGGACCTCTCTGATCAATATTTAATCTCATTTAAAAAAAACAAATACGAACATAAACATGCTTGTGCAAAACCTGACAAGGCTTACAATCATTAAACTGTACATTTAAGGTATTTATATTTTCAAACATTACAACAACTTGTGATTGGAGTAAGTTGAGAATAAAAATCTCTTTTTTTTTCAAATCTTCTACATAAAATAATGAAAATTAATTGATGTAATCGATAGATTGCCCTGCCCTAAACATATTACTGAAGTTCTGCATAAGACAGAGCAATAACAGGAAGTAAGAGATAAGACACAGACATAAAGAACAGCGTGCCCCCAACAGTCATCAGCCAATAATATTAATTTATTCTTCAAAAACCAACTGTTAAGAGGCAGAGTAAGGGATACCACAAGGCCTTCATATGGGGACTGAATAGTAGTTTAGTTTAGGGAGTGGTACTGAGCTTGACCACCAGAGTAGATGTCTGATTCGTTTTTATACTTCCTGTCTATAGCCACCAGGGGAACGGCCTCCATTGTGTCTGAGATCATGATGTACGTGTCCATCATCGGCCTCCAGGTCTGGCTCCTAATAGAGATGATCTACTGCTACAGAAAGATCGCAGCAGCTGGCGAAGAAGCGTTACGAGAAGCAGCGTGAGTATTTTCATTTAATGCAGCTGCATGCTCGAACCACTCAGAGCATGAAAAACCCTCAACTCCCTCTTTGGTGCTGAGGGATTCCAGCAAATTGGCTTTTTTATGGATGAGAAATCCTTTTCTATTAGTAATTAAAAGCTTTCAGACTTGACAAAACAATTAGTGGTCAAGTTCAAAACAATACTGCATTTCTCAGTGCCTGAAAAGCCACATGGAGACACGTAATGAAGTCTGCAGAGGAGTATGGTGTCCACATGAAAAAAGGGCAAACCTGCTGTTTTGTTCCACATTAAAAAGGTAATTACTTTAGAATCATGGGAACATTTGAATGAAAACTGCTTCGGCTCAGTTTTTCTCAATTAAAAACAGAATTTTGTCAGAACAACAAGATTTTTTTTGTAAATATTTGCATCTTTGAGTAACATAGATGGGATTGTCATTCATTTATCAGCTTTGCTTGGGTACATTAACCACAAAACTGATCAAACGCAAAATTACTTATTCCCAGAAAGATTATCTTGTTTGTTCAGGAAAAAAAACTGAGCAGACATTTGTTGAAGGGATAGTTCAGGTTTTTGAAAGTGGGGTTGCTCAAGGCCCATGGCGCTAGCAAATATGATTGCCACTAAAGCAGCGTCCCTGGGGGGAGAAAGCCAGCTCCCGACACTTGGCAATTTATAGCAGTCAGTGGTGCCACTGACAGCTTCATAATCAACCCACTTTTAGGTTAAAACTACACAAAAAACAGCACTGGCTCAACAAGGTACTACAATTAGATTTTTTACAGCATTTCATTTTTCCTGAACAAATCCCCGCTACAGAGATTGAATTAACCAGATGTTTTCTGAGCATACGTTTCCTCCTGTTTACTTTAAATGTGACAGCAGAACTGGTCAAATAAGCAAAAAATAACATTAGTAACTGACCAAATATTATCATATATTATCATAATAAAGTAATAATTTCATTAATTTGTTCACTGATCAGTCAACCATTCTCAAATCATCTTCGCTATGTACCTGACATTACAGCTCCAAGCGTTTTGAAAACATAAGCTGTGAATCAAACCTGCCCACAATGAACATTATCACTTAATATTAGCAAAAATATTTTTGGCTAAATAAAAGCTTTTAACAGCTTATATCTCACTGAGACCTGTTAGTCTGTGCTTTTCTGGCATTACACTGGCCCACGTCCGTGACATCAAGTGCAAACCCTCGATTAGCTTCAGACTTGAAATCAAGACCCTGCACTGAATACAGACTATCAATGAAATCTGAAGACTTTTACACAGATTAATCCAACTACTTTTCTTTTAAATGAAAAATAACAGCAACACTGAAAGCATTTATCAAAAGAAAGGATATTTTTGCTCCACTTTCAACCTCTTTGGCAAGAGTTTGTTTTACGAAGTGGCTCACATTTCATCCTTAACACCTCAGTAGTAGCGCCCGCCTACTACATGATCTGATTGGTCAATCATGAACGTGATTGACAGAACGACCGTCCAATCCCCTGTGGGATATGTTTTTGAAAGGTTCTGCTCATTCCCAAACACTCTATGGGCTGTTTCTCAGATGGACTCGTGAAATGTGTTGAACAGTCCATCTGGTGTCAGGTTAGAATAAAAAGCCCAAACAGACAAACAAGGAAAAGCTTGGTGAGCTATCGTGACGGCTAAAGCTAGCCTATCACTGGATGGCTTGCTTGTTTGCAGTTGGCTAGCTTTACAACAACAAAGTAGTCACATGAAATAGTCACCAAGCTTCTCGAGATTTTCAGACTGCAGGGTTTTGCTTGTTTGAGTGAGCCTTGTGGCTTAGTAAAATCGAAATATTTGTTGTGAAAATAATGCTTTGAAAGGCATCTCACCATGAATCCTGGCACAGTGTATTCATGTTCTACCGCTGAAGTCACGCTTAATATTTTGATGTTTAAGTTGTTTCACCCTCTCTCTGGTTTTAAATTCTCTCCTTTACTTCACCTTTCCAACAACCTTCTTAATTTTGAGACTGTGAATGTTTCCATTGTGTTGGTGTTTTCACTGTGTGTCTCTTTGTCTAACGTCTCACGCTCCTTGTGTCTACTCGTCACGTTTTTCGTCTTGTCCTTCCCATCCTGTCATCCTCCTCCCTAGTAAAAACCAAAACCAAATCCAAAACCAAACCATCCCTCCTGTAAGTCAAAAACGGATCAAAAACCTCTCATACAACCATAGTGAAGTGATACATTTGCATTTTTTTCATCAATTTTATTTGTGGTGTGAAATGTTCTGATGACCACTGAGGGTTTGTTCTTTTTCCTTTCTCCCTCCAGAAATGCTGAATATTTAGCGATAGCCTCGGAAAGTAAAGACAACTGTGCAGGGCAGGTCGGAGAATAGCACAGGTAAGGTCTTACTGTGAAAAACTGTTCGTGTAATGCAGTGTTTCTCAAGTGGTGGGGCGTGACTCCAAGGTGATGGGGGAGCGTAGCTTGTCTGTAGAGTGGGGCAAGAATGAGTCTTTAAATGCAAAGCAAGTTAGCATTTTAGCTTTTATGGCTCCCAAGTCCTCAAGTCTGTGGAATTTTGGGATAAAAGCCTGAAAGAAGATCTGTAATGAACACAAATGAGATTTGAAGGATACAGT
This sequence comes from Cetoscarus ocellatus, assembly GCA_037902135.1. Taxonomy (NCBI): domain Eukaryota; kingdom Metazoa; phylum Chordata; class Actinopteri; order Labriformes; family Labridae; genus Cetoscarus; species Cetoscarus ocellatus. The sequence continues at coordinate 1,830,639 of JBAMNC010000076.1, forward strand.
CTCCAACATAAAATGCCCAGCTTTTAAATGTTGAAGCATTATTGTGTTGAAAAGGATGATTCTAAAGACAATCTTTCTGATCGTTTGTTAATAAACAATAATGCACAATAGCTACAGCCAAGGGCACCAACGTAATCAGGTCATTTGATTTAGAGGAAATTCTTAAGCAAGAGGTCACAACATGACGTTCATGATAGAAATGTGGTGACTGCTTCTTAGTTAAACCGCCATGTTGTAGTTTCATAATAGCTTAGTAGAGGCTTTTTATTCTCGCTTATTACGTTTAAGCCTAAGTAAGCATGAAAGGTTAGGTTTATCAGTGATTTTCATGATTTTTTGTTCACCACAGGCCTTATTATCATATCATCAGCTCTGATCCAAAAACACAGTGAAAAGTCCCATGAGGTTTTAGTCAAGGGAACTAGCACAGTGCTAATTTTCCGGCTGGCCTTCAAATCATCTCACCACTGGATTAAAAGGAATAAAATAAGTCAATCTTGTTAGTTTACTTAATTTGGGTAAGAATCAAACAAATACAAAACAGCAGTGGGTAGCTGTATTGTCCAGGTAAATGTAGACAAGGGACTGGGATTCAGAATCAGCAGATACTAATATTTAAAAATTGGATCAGGATCTTTTCTGTGTTTTCACACGAGTTATTAATAGATAATTCTTACTAAATATAAGTTCTGACATATGAGTGTGCAGATGGAGCAGCACTATAAGAAACCTCAAAGAAAAGAGACCAAGACCAACAACAACAGTCTGAGAACCACTGGTGTGAACAACAAAGCAGGTCTCTACTCTTGACGTCCTTAGCTCCAAAAATACCAAAACAAAAATAAGAGGTATCACAGAGGAAACAGTTTAATAAATTATGTTGTTGTTTTTTTTGCTGTTTATTGGTGATTTGATGGTGCTACTTTTTTGTTCCTTTTTCTGAGCATATAAGGTGTTGATTGTGACAAGGACATTTGGACAAGTTCAGTCAATACAACGAAAATGTGACTGATGTCATTACCAGTTTATGGAAAGCTGTTTGAGCATAAACTTGATATTGGTGATATCAACCCTAGTTCAGCTCTACTAGTACTCAAATTTGGAGTACATGTTCTCAATTTTGGTTAACTAGGGCGCGATTAGACTTTACTCATGAAGCAAAAATTGTCACTAGTACTACTAGTAGATCCAAAAATGTTAACTAGTACTACTAGTAGACTGTTTTGAGTCTAAAATGTTCACTAGTACTACTAGTAAGCCTTATATGCTAATAAGGAGAAGGGAAAACCTTGGCTTTCAAAAATATTACAACCAATCAGGGTGCTGGATTTGGTGATAATCCCTCCTACTTCATTTGCATTTGGTCTATCGTACTACGAGTCAATCTTTTGGCTTTACAAGTACTACTAGTAAACTTAAACAGTCTACTAGTACTACTAGTGAGATATTTTGAGTTTATTAGTCCTAGTAAACAAAAAAATGTTGAGTAGGTTTTTGACACTCTAGTGTGTGAGTAAACCTTACTAGTAAAGCAAAATCATCTACTAGTAGACAAATTTGTGTTAGTAGTACTACTAGTAAGGCTTTAAGTTTTTACAAGTAACATTTTTTAAGTCTACTAGTACATACCAGTCCTCTTTCTGATATTCATATTACCTGTTATCTTTTGCCCTCAGGCTCCTTCCACGGACTGAAAACATCCTTCCAACCTCTGACCTGCATGAAGACAACTTGAGGAAAACCTCCACAGCATCTCAAGCCTCTACTTTCCCTTCTCCTCCCCATAGATCACTAAACGATAAGACAGACCAAGAGAGCATGGTACCAGCACTGTATATAGTATTCAGCGCAAAACGCATGTTCTGCACTCACATGAGAAACCATTATGCATTAATGAGCCACATTGTCAAAGCATATACTGTACATACAGTATTTCTTTAAGTCTACATAGTCACATTTATATAAAATGTATTACTGGGGGGTCTGTCGTACACCAGACAGATTGCTAAAGAAAGCTTTTTATGACATCAGCACCACTAATGTATAAAACATGAGGCACACAAACACTTACAGTAAAGGTATTTCTATGATAGAATGTAATGGACTATGATAGACTGTATTTACAGATACTAGCTGTACATTCAAGAAAACCTACAGATGTACTAATAAAATCTGAATGTGATGGAGAAGGCTGTTTGTCATTTTGAGTCTCATTTAAAAGTTTACTGATTTCTAATTTTGGTGGTTTTTACACCTACAGTAACCTTGCACAGCAGCTGGACAAGCCTGATTCAGTGTCTGTAATCATGCAGATCCATCCTGACAAGCTCCAATCTACATCCTTTGTGCTCGGCCCAAAGCAGCACAGCCCATTTAGAGTCTTTTAGAGAAGAAAGAGGTGCAAGATATGAGCGAGACTACAACAGGAAGTGGCTGCACTTATAGAGATTAGCATAGATGCTAACAGTTTCAGTAGCAGTTTTATCAGATTTTGACCACATTTCTTTATTAAATGAAAAATAACACAACAAACTCCTCTGTAAACAGGATTTTTTTGCTCCAGTTCCGACATATTTTGACCTGAGTTTGTTTTATGAAGTGACTCAGGTTTTGTAATGCCTACTTCATTGTCTGATAGGTCCGTAGTAAATGTTGATTGATGGCACGATAGTCCAATCACTGGATATACTTCTGAACGGTTCAGTCCTCCCAAAACACTTCAGGCTCCCTCCAGATGGACCAGTGAAATATTTTGAACAGTCCATCTGGTGTGTCAGGTTACACCTACAGCTCAATTGCTTTGTTCTGATTCAGTTGGAAAAAAAACAGAAATTTGCATTTTCCCTTTGGATGATTTCACGTACACACTGCAGTATTTTGAAGTGGTTTAAATCACAAAAATTTAGGGCTGGCCTACATCACAGCCAGTATTGCTATGACTACGAGTGACATGCCACATAAGAAGGAAGCTAGCAGGCCAAGCCATCTAGAAAGAGTCATTATTTGATCGTGGAGGTTTACTGTGACATGATTATTGAACAGACAAACGTATTTATCATTGTCAGACACACTTCATAATATAAATGTTAACCAACTCAGTGTACAAAGGAGAGGGGCTTTTAACAGTAACCAGTGTCTACAGCAGACCATCAGATAGCATGGTAACTTATGACACTATAACACCTGTAGAAGTGTCCACAGTGAGGCTGTTCGTGGTGCAGAAAAGTAGAGACCAGCTTTAAAAAGGATTAATTCTCCTGCTTGACTGAGCTGGACTAAATTCTGGGAGCTCTAGTTAACTCTATAGTTATAGAGACCTGTGATGACCTGCTGTAGAAACGCTGAGTAAACCTGTTCCTATTTTCATTGTATGCTGTGACTGATGGGATCAAAAACATTATTAAGTTGTACTTTGACATCAGTCTAGTTACCTGGTAGCAATAATGCGATTAATATCACCCCTGCTGTGGAGGTCATGTTTTTGTAGGTGCTTGTCTGTTTGCAACTAGAAAAGTTATGAACAGATTTTAATGACATTTTTGTGAAATACTGGCCGTGGCACTACAGAACCGTCTGAACCAGCATATACATTTGTATCTGTATTTACTTGTCCCGTCACATCTGATGTCAGATCAGAGACGTTTGTCATAATGGAAACTCAACCTGACGGCAGCTGGAAGAGTGACGCAAACTAACGAGTTCACATCTCTCAGCCAACCACAAACAGCCACATCATCTGATACGGAGTTTATATCCGGCTTCTCTCATCTTACAAAATTCGAAAGAAAAGAAAAAAGAGAGACGCTCGCTGAATAAATGTAAGCCACTCGGTGTCTTAAGGATTAACCTGTGATTGCCCATATTTCTCTGTTTTAATCTTTATTCTTAACGTGATCTAAAAAGATGAAGTACATTATTGCAAGGAGCATGAGGAGGAGATACCGGGAGAGAGTATTTCAGCGAAGGTTCTGCTATTTGGCGATGACAGACCAGGAATGCAGGTGGATCACAAGCATGATGAATGGATTAGCCTGCTGCTGTGTTTAAATGTAATTATCACTTAATTTTGCACTCCTATTATGACACAGGAACAGATTACATCTGTCCCGCAAGGTGGTCCACACGGTGACGCGCATCGTGTCCTCCGATGCGCAGCCCGGTGGCCCCTGCGCTCTCCTAGTTGCTGCAAAAGTAACAGCGGCTCTAACCTTCTTCACCACTGAGGTGAAATTGTCACTGCGCTTTGCCCGCAGCACATTTAAAGGTGAGGAGAGTCCGCTGTGCCGGCGGACTGCGCCGTGCAGGAAACTTGCAAAATGCCCTGGACACACCCCGTTGGCGCGGCGCAGGCGCAGCGCAGGGCAGGTGTGCGACGCCTGCGCCTGGTCTACGAAATTAGAGCCCCACCTCTTTCAGGTGGGGTCTTCCTGTTTTTTTTTTTTTTCTACGGGAACAGGGACCAATTACAGGGTTCATACACAAAGAACAGGGCCAAACACTTGAATAGGAACAACTCTCACAAATGATCTACGTGTGAAAACAACCCTAGACTGTTGAAAATGTTTTAAATGACACAGAGAAAACTTATTTTAATCTTTTATTTAATTTACAGCAGAGTTTCCTGATTTTTTCCCCCCAATCGTGCACTGCAAATCAAAATCCTTAACATAAAGGAAAAGTAATTCATGGTAAGATTTCAATTCACAGGTTTAATCTGAAGATTTAGTTCATCCCTCTCACATGTTCAGACTTTTCTAAAATTTCCAGGGTTACTGTATTAGTGAATACAAACAGCAGATCCTCTTTCACTTTAACTTTACATGACACCTCACCTCCGTAGTGTTGAACTATTCCTCCACAGATCATTGACCCTTTGCACAACCTAAAGCTGTAACACACAGTCTGTGCCGGGGTACTGAGGCAGGTTCAGCTGGTACTTCTTCTCTAGTCCAGGAGGCACAAAGCGTCCTCCCAGGAAGTGATATCGTCCTCTGAACAGAGACGCAGACTTCTTTGGAGCGGTGAGGGAGATGAGCATGTCAGGCTGCAGGCCGTCTGCACTGCCCTGCTCCACGTCCCAGCCTTTAGAAACAACGAACAAGGAGTCACAATATAGTCTATGACTTACGTTCACCTCAGACTTGTTACAGAGTTTTTGGCTTGTTGGATAAAGGACAAGTCTTTTATTGTTTGTCATATTTTACTTCTTTACGTCTTTAATGTTTACATGACTGCTGAAAGTGCCAGAAAAACAGCAAAGTTTCTACACTGTTAAATTAAGTGCTGGGTCAGGGCTTCTCCCAAAGTGCAAAGCTGAGTAAATACACAAACTTTTCTGGAGATTACTTAATGTGTAAAATAATATTCCAAGCACACAGAGTTTGACATTTAAAGGATTTTTTGTTTTAAAACCGCTGACAAACATTTTATAATTTCTAATTCTTTATTAGTTTGGTTTGGAGGAGTGATAAAGCAACAAGGCACGACCCGTACACATGCTTCTGCCGGCCCAGGCTCGTATCCGGCCAGTGGCCAGTTTGCAGTGTCCTCCCCCTCCTCTCTCACCCCCTTTCACAAGCCTATCCACTGTCTCTCTCTCTCCTATCAATAAACACACAAATAAAGGAATATCCCCTTGAGATGTCATCTCATTTTTTGAGGGGATCCTTCAGACAAAAATGCACATTTGAAATACAGGTTTACAAACCACTGAATAGAGCACAAAACAAACAAAACAGTCCATGGCAGAGGTGACGCAGTGTTAGGTATACAAGCTCGGGAGAACCTTCATGTGGCAACTCTGAGCAAGAGTTTGTAGTGAACATTCATGTCAGTAACAATCACATTGAACATGATAACATTGACAAGCAGAGCATGGTTAAAGTTGTGAAACTGCAGTGTTGTTAAAACAAGTATAATTAGTTTTAACACTGGTACTGCATTTATGTTGTAGAACTGACCTGAGGGGATGTCGATGCTCGCTACGGGGACTGTCATTTTCTTTAATGTGTCCAGGATGGAGCCAAAGGGCTCTCGTACAGCACCCTTAAAGCTGAAGCCGAAGATGGCATCTATCACCACGTTGTATGCCTCATCAATCACTTCAGCCTGGAAAATCAAGTTTTCAAACATAAATTATAGTTTTTCTTATTATTATCTCTAAATGTAAGAGCTTTGCAAACTGCAGGCCTTTAACAGGAAACATCTGGAGAGCCGCAGATCCAGAATCTGTCTAATAAGATTTCCTCCACAGAGATTAAAAGTCGTCATCTGACTCAAACTGAAGGCTCTTTCCCAAAATCTAATAAACCTGAGCTCATATCAGAAGAAATGAAATAACAGTCATAAAACAGGAATAATCATTTTCACCACTGTCCATAATGCTGATATTATTGATAAACACCGAACCTCAGGCATCTCAGTGAGGAAGGGGATCTCCATTTTCTGGCACTGTGTGGTCAGACCCTGAAACAGCGGCTTGTTTGGCCTCTTTGGGTACAGGATGGTCGGCTCGTAACCCTGACAGAGAAAACATTCCTCACAGTTTGAACATTAATAACATATCGTTTGTCCAAAAAAATAAATCTCGGCAGGTCTGATGGGTAGAAGATTTGTGGATGCAGAGCACCAAACACACTAATGAAGTATTGATCTCCTGCTGTACTGCAGGGTGGAGGAGGTATTGACACCCTGAAATTACAACACAGGACATAAATAACAACAACACCACAAAAACATGCTTTTCCTGGATCTAATATTTGTGTTTACATAAAATGAACACATTTTCAGTGTCATACATAATCTCTTTGGCTAAGGTGTTTGCAGAAAACGACAACTAGTGAAAATAATTTAGATATGCAGCATTTGCCAGATCGCGAATAACGTGATAAAACTAACCTGTCGTACATTTCAAACAACATAACACTCATGACTTATCAAATTAAGAGTTCAGAGATCTATGGAGGGGTTTAAGAATGAGGCAAAAGTCAGTAAAAGATATTTTTCATTTTGTCAAGAATTAAGTCAAAATGTTGAGAAAAAAGTTGAAATATCAAGAAAAAGTTCAAATTTCATGATACAAATCAAGATCAAGAGGGGACAGGAAAGTACACCAGGACAGAAGCAAAATTTCTAGAATAGAAAAATCAAAATGTTGATTTAAAGAAGCTGAAAATGTGCAGAAAAGTCTCAATTTTGTGAAAAAGAAGCCAGAGTGTCTAAAGAGGTCAAAACTTTGAGAATAAAAATTTGATCGTAGTGAGAGTAAAAAGTCAAAATGTTTATGTTATGAAGAACAGTTAAAAAATAACAACATGAAGTCCAGATTTTGGGACAGGGAGTGAAATTATAAAGACAGATGACGGTGTGGAAACAAAATTACATCAAAGAATCAAAACGACAGGAATAAGGTCAAAATTATGTTATAAAGTAGAATGGCATTGAAAACCTTAAATATCAGGACAAAAGTTTGGAATGTAAAAAAAATCTAAATTTTGACAAAGAAAAATGACAATTCAAGACGTTTGAATGTCAAGTAAAAAATGTCATTTCTGGGAAGAAAAAAAAATCAACAAATCATGACAGAAATCAAAACATTTAGAGAAAAAAAACAAAGGACGGTCAAAATGTTATTTAAAAAGTTGAAAAGTCAAGAAAGAAAATGTGAAATATAAAAGACACAAAGCCAAAATGTTAAAATGAGTAAAGCTAAGTTTATATGTCAATTTAAAAAAAAAAAAAAAAACACGTTTTAGGTCAAAACACAAAACGTCAAACAAAAAAGTGATTAATGTCATAAAATTGACATTTCATTTATAAAAAGCAGAAATGATGAGCAAATACGTCTGACAGTCAAGAAAAATAGTTTTGTAATATATAAATAGAGTCTAAATCTTGAGTGAAATTAAAATAGTGAAAAAAATATTAAAAGCTTAAATCTCAAAATTATAAGTTAAAATGTTAAAACAGGTTAAATTACGAGTAAACAAAGGTCACAACGTCAAAACTAGTCTTGATGCTAAGCCCCAAATTAAATGTAGAGAAAAATATTCAAAATGTAATGATTCAAAAGTTAAAAAAAGGAGAAAAAGTGGACACAAAGAAAATAATACTATATTTTACAAAACTGTTTTAAATTTGGAAACCAAAAATTTAAAAAAAAGAGAAAAATGTCAAATTCTAGAAAAAAAAGGTCTCAGTATTAGGAAAAGAGTTGGACTATAAAGAAAAAAAAGTTTTAATGTTCTGGAAAAATACGTCCCTTTTGGTTGGGGGCTGTCTCATGACAACATGTCAATGCTTCAATCTTCTCTTTAATAAAGTTGATCTGTGCTGTTTGTTTCATTGTTTACCAAAACAAGACAAAAATCAAGGCCTCACTCGCAGAATAAAATAAACCTCTCAATTATACTTCTAACATTTACAAACTGCAAATAAACAGGAAAAAAACATAAAAAAATATAAAACAACATCTGGTGATAAACAAACCATGACGTCTAAATTGAGCAGTAAATTCAGCAAAGGTGACAGAAAAGTAACATGGCACCGACCGTCTCACTGCAGCATTATTAAAGGACACTTACAAAGAGTTTAAGGTGTCGGGCACAGACCAGACCGTCCCCTCCGTTGTTCCCCGGTCCACAGATCACCAGCAGGGAGGGTCTGGCCTTGACCAGAGAAGTAAGTGGATACGCCTGCAGGAAAAAAGCAGACAGAAAATCAATATCTATAAATACACTGTAGGTTTCGGTACTTCACTGCACCTGAGCGAGTATCCTATATGAAACAGAGAGTTTCCTTATCAACACAGACTCAGAGATAAACACTTCTCGTGAAGAGTAATCTGATTATTCTTCTCTTCAGGTGGGAAATTGCTTTAGCACATCAGTGACGTCTCAGGTCTGTGAAGGAAACTCCTGATTTCCTGGAAGAACAACTGGAGACGGAAAAACCCAGAGAACAAGACCCCATAAAGCTCTTCAGATGTGTGCCAATTTCGGGAATTTGTGAATTAAGGTGGGAGACAAGATCAAGCTACAGAGTGTTTTTATTTAATTACTCAGATATGAACAACCTGAATTCAAGTTTATTAATAATCAAAACTAGAGAAAAGCAAAAAAACACAATTTAAGTTATTAATTCATGTTAAAAGCTGCTTTCTACCATTTCTTCAGCTATTGAATGTGTAGTAACCTAAACTAAACTCAAAATCATCCCAGCCACAAGAGGGAAGACTGCTAAGGATCCAAAGAAAACATATTCAACTGCTCATTAACACAAAACAGCTAGTCAGCCAATCACATGGAAGCAACTCAATGCATTTAGTCATGTTGACGTGATCAAGACGAGATGCTGAAGTTCAAACCGAGCATCAGAGAGCAGAAGAGAGCAGAGTTGTAACATGCTGGTCGATATTTGTTATTTACCAATTTAGATGCTCACCAAGTGGAATCTGGAGCTGAATAAAAAAATGAATCTGTTTTCAAATATGACTGAGTGTTCATTTTGTTGATGAATAAGCAAAGCCATTTGCATTATTTTTAGTTTTTATGAGTACATTTTCACAGGAACAAGAGTCTGCTCAGCTGTTACATTCACACAGACTTTTGTTTCCCTTCAGTCAGAGCGCTCTCTGCTGGACAAACTACCAAACGTCACCAAGATGACCGCCTGTATCATCAATTATTTAAGGAATATTACAAGAGGAGGAACAAAGCATTTTCTGCTGAGGCCCCTTTGAGCTCACTGCTTTAAAAAAAGGACTCTGGCAATTTCCCCTGAACCTTAATCCTGATTTCACTGACATTTGGTGACACTTCTAATATTGCTGACTGTGACTTTATTATTTTATCTTTTGGCTTAGATAGATAGATAGATAGATAGATAGATAGATAGTCTCTAGTCTCTTCTGAGTTGTGATTTATTCAAGGTTAGCCCCTGGTCCTCCTCTGTTTGTGGTTGTAAAGGTAGTTAATTATGGAGGTGTAATCAATAACAACCATGGATAGAGACGCCCTAATTAACATTAACACAATATAGGGTTGTGTCAAAATTTCCCATGCTTTGATAGATATTTGATACCATGCGTATAAACTACATTTATTATAATGATCAGTAGTTAAGAGAAGTGCCAAAGAAAAAAAGAAAAGACAGAAAACTGCATCTACTTCAAAAGCCAGTTGAACAGGAGGTGAATTAATCCACTTAAGCTGCTGACAAATTCCTGCACACTGACTGAACTGTACAGCAATGTTGTCAATGTTTTGTCATCAAACATTCACAACATTTTTTACAGTTAAAGGGTGTGTGAGGGTCTGGCTGCAGTATATATCTAGTATTTGGGGTTCAGGACTTCTATATTTGTTACCACTTTTTCTTTTCATAGTTTCCCAGAGCTTTATCCTCAGGGTGACCACCTTAACAAGATGCCTCCTCTATTTAAACTGGAATTACAGAAAAAGAAACTGTATATGTATTTACAATCAAAATGACATTTTAGGGTTTATAAAAAAAATGTTATGGGGCACCCTTTGGTGAGAGGAAGCCTTGCTTTTTTTATTCAAACACACTGTATATGCAGAGCACTTAATGCCTGTAACTGACAACATTTAAACAGTTATGTTTTAGAAAATGTCTTTGACGTTGTTAAGTGTTGTTTAACATGCACGTTCATACTCTGTTTGATGCAAACAGACCATCACCACCAGCACCTGATCTAGTCATTTTCCTGCTTGAAAACACGTCATTGAAACAGGCGACAGTTTCAAGAATTAAAATCCAGATATCATGATAATCACACAACAGTAATGACTATTGAATAATGATTATTTGATTCTGTACTTCACCCTGGTGATGGCGGTGGCACAGCTGAGTCCAGCGAGCTCCATCAGCTGATCCACACTGAAGCCGTACTCACTGAAGAGCTCCTCATCGATGTGCTGGGCCTCCTCCTGCCTGTGGATGATCTACATGTCAGTTTGGACAGTCCTAAGACAAGTTAGAGAATGCTTTTACTGCTCTGTGTACAAAATTTCAACCTCACCCCAGATATTTGATGGTCTGTGCCATCGTGGATGCTGCCCTGATGCTGAAACAGTCCCTCTTGTGGTTGTTAGCTGCAGCAGACTGTGGGCATGTCCCCGTCTGAGCGAGAGCTGAGGCTGCCCTCGAGGTCACCAGGAAGCCGATCCCAAACAGAGCCCGAACGCTCAACATCCAGAGGGATACAAACTCCTGGAAAACATGAGATCACAGCAAGAAAAAATAACTAAAATTATTAGTCCCTGTGATAACCACGACCTCATGAAGTTACATAAATGTGACTGAAGAGTAAAGAAAGAAACTTTTACTTGAGGCATCATGTGCTTTCACACTAATGAAAGCTCTGCTGCTCATTCTGCTGACACGGCTGCCTCCTACAGCTGCTAGACTGCTGCTCTGCACTTCTATTTGCTCCACACACCCACCTGCAGGCTGTGAGCAGCACTCCCAGTCACCAAAGACGATCTAAATAAATCACAGCTCTGCTCTCTGCTCCTGCCCAACTTGATTTGCAGGAAGAGGACACAGGGACTGACAAAGGCTTCACCGTAAACTCTGCATTTAAATTTCTCATTTTGTACTTACTTCTGTTTGTACTGCACGTATGCCTCTTTTTATTAACGTGGGATGAAAAGATAAAGATAAATGCTGACATCTGTTAGACCTGACTGGTGCCTCTTAAAGGGCAGAAGAAATGACCTGCTGGAAAAACTTGAATCAGTTTTCAAGGTCAAATGAGAGAAATGTTGGCGTTGTGGGAGAATTAAACCTAAAGAGGTGTTTAGAAAAACATTTGCCCAGGTATCGGCTAAACCCTTACACATTTGTATCAGGGCTGAAGCTAAGAAAGAACACAAAATCTCTTTAACTGTTGATTAGTTGTGAAAGAAAATAATAAATATCCCAAAAATTGTTCAGTCAAAGCTGAAGATATCTGTTCATCCACTGAACCAACCAATCATCCAAACAGTGAATCTACCAAGGAAAACACAAACCAGTAAATCATTTTGTGAATTAACTGAGAAATAATAGGTCAAGTTTGATGGGGGCAGATGATTTTGGAGAGGATTTTTTAAGCTTTACTTTGTTTTTCTTATCACTACTCTTAGTAATAATAAACTAATAGGGATGCACGATATTACCAACACCATTATCGACCAATATAAAAATTCTTGCAAATATTTTGGCCACACAAATTGGCCATAAATATACCATGTAATGGCTGTAATACTGGCAAAATGTACAATCCACTATAATGGTTTACCTCGTCATTACCCACTGTTAAAATCAAAAGTATGATTTATAATGGAATAAACTTGCTTTTCTTACTTCTCATTTGTTTCTAACACCAACAGACTGTAACCATGAAAGGAACACATTATTTTGATTTAGGAAGAGACTTTGACAAAATAGTCTCACAAAATATACGTATTGACATCGGTATCAGTGATAATGAGTTTGGAAATATAAGCACATCAGATATCAACTCTTAACTGCCAATGTCCATCTATCTACCGTATATATGATCATTCACTGAAATCCAGTCTGTCCTATAAACATAACATCCTCCAACTGTACATACACCTGTGCTCTTTGTTTCTTGTTTGTTGTTGTTTGTGTCACTTGGTTTCTTTTTTATCTTGTACATATTCAATTCCTATTCCTTACCTTTATTTTAATTTTTCTTCTAAAGTTTAATTCCTGCTTTTGGATTTTCTATTTCTGCTCTGTCAAATCTAGTCTGGTGATGACAATAGTGTTCTGATTATGTTGTGCATTCCTATAAAACACACACACACAAGGTAAATTGTGAGACCAAGGTGATATTTTACACCATAAAAAAACAAATGTCTTTATTTTCCCAAGACATTTATTTAAAGTAAGAACGAGGCCTAAACAGTTAACAAAATGTGATTTAATGTTACTTAATGTATACAAAATAAAATAATAGCACTTTTTATCCTGCAGCTCGATTAAATGAAAAAACCTGATTATCTGAGGCTATGGATCATGTTTCAGGACCGCAACACTCCATAAATTAGGTAAACTCAAGTTATTCACCAAGAAAATGAACTGCGTGTGACATGGGAAGAAGCAACCCCAAAACAAAGCAAATTAAAATGTTATTTAGCCCTTACTAGAGAATACAGACTGGGTTTACCTGAGCTCTATAAATGACTCTTCACCGAGAAAAGACTCTGATAAGGTACAGACTCAGTGACCAAAGATTAGGCAGAGAGACAGGCGCCAAAACAGAGCTGGCTCCAAGAGGACAGACTCTGCCCCCACTGTGACATCACACAGGTAGAGATAATGCTCCACCTCCTCACAGCCTGCCCTTAATTCAGACTGAGAGAGAGAAGTACTATCCACAAATAATGAACCCCCAGGCATAGTTTAAATATACAAGAAATCTTCAAAAAAACATCCATAATTACTGAGAAAAACACAGAATTGTGAGATTATTGCAGCCAAATATGTCAAAGTGTGTGAGGAGCAACCACAGCACACACATTTCTTTACATTTTTACATTGGCAGATTTATTTTCCATTTCTTCTCATATTTAAACATAATTTTATTTTGGCTTATATTTCCTATTTATACTTCTATTTTTTCCCATTATAACTAATTGCCCCCCTCTTTTTTTAATTGTTATTATTGTTATTTGTATTGAAATGCTTTCGCAATAATGCCCCACATTCATTCCAATAAAGCTCTTTGAATTTGTATTTTGAGTTTAGATATCAATGTTGGCAGGTTAAATCATATTTTCAGTAATAATAATATTTGTGTCATGATTCAAACGCATTAAAAAGCATGGACAATCAGCGTAAAAGCAGCTATTAAATGTCAATTGCTGGGTGTAAGCGGGTTTTTTTTAATTATATACTGTTGACTTCACAGAGTTATGAGACTTCAGGACAAACTTCTGCTTCAGGTTGTTTTTGAAATGTTAGCAAACCTTTGCTGTTAGCTGGACTTTGCTTCGTTTCGTGACGTTATTTTAATAAAAACTCACCAAATGTCAGTGACTCTCCTGCAAACAGCCTCACACGCACTGAAGTCCTTTTTAAATAACGCAGTGAAACAAGTTTCAGACCAATAAAGAGCTAAATGTTGTGTTAACACCACCGAGCAGTCAGTCCAAAGGTGTCACCTGCTTTACTTCCGGGTTTGAAAAACAAAACGCAGTTCCGGTTTCAAAATAAAAGTCCCCTCAATGTCTCCCAGAACTTAACAATAAAATATAAAATAATGACTTCAGTGAGTTAGAAAATGAACATGTTCAAAAACGGCACCTTAACCCATAAGAGATCCACTGAGATATTTTGTGCCATTCAGGTTTTTTATTTTCAAGCTGTTTCTGATGTGTTGAATAATATGACTAAATTTGCCAGATGAATTATTTTTTTTAGTTTTAGAATTTTAATCTTAGTTTCTAAAATTAGACCAAAATGTCTAAGCAACACAAAATCATCTCATCTGAATGGCTTATAACAAAAAATGTCCCTTTGAAAATCACTGAAAAGGCCATTTTGATCCCACATTTATCTTAACATAAACAAATTCACTCCTTTATGATAAGATTTAATTTGGTCCACAACCTTTTCTTCTATAGTTTTATATTTGCCCACTAGATGGTAATATTTTTCCCACTGAAAGCATGTTGCAAATGTTCACACTTTTTACTGTTTTCTGCAAGTGTGCCCGCAGAACAATACCAATACATCAAAATCAATGCTAGTCAATCCCTGTTAAAAAAAAAACCCAACATGTTATCGTTATTTGATATGTACTGTATATTTCACGCTGAAGTTTTTGGGAAGGTGAAGCCATTAGGAAAATTCTTGAAAAGTTTATATATTTTAAAATATTTGACCTTTGTCTCCCATTGTTAGAAAAGACAAAGAACAACCATGCACATTACAGACAAAAGAGATTGTGACAGTCATTCATTCAGCCAAATTGGTTTTTACTCTATATTTAAATAAGACTGGTTTTTATTTTTGGTTTTAAAAGTAAGGCAGAAAGTACACTGCAACACCTTGGTTGTCATGAAGTTACTAACAATGTGGTAATAGACACAAACATGGACAAAAATCTGAAAACATTTTTTATTCATATCAGCAACAATACAAAATATTCTGTATTTCCGAGGCAAGGTTGGGGTCAATTAAAAAAAATGTTGTGGAAAAATTATGCACTGCAACCCTGCTGCTTTGGCACATGATTAAGGTGAATTATCAAATGTGCTACAAAAGACACTTGAGTATGAATAAACGACTGTATCAACCAGCAATAAGTGTAAAAATCAACTACATTTTGGATTTTATAAGCCCATACACTTAAGTGAAAATGTAAAAATAGCTGGTTCACCCAAGGAACCTCAAAATAAATGATGAGTGGGCTGCTCTAAATCAGAATTGAAGACAATATTCATTTGCATGCCTATTTACATTATAAAAACAAACATGTAATATAAAGTGGTATTGCATACAGTATCTTGAAAATTATTCTCAAGTACAAGATCTAACAAAAGTGACTACAACTGATAACTAAAGCATGACTACGAATAATATCAAACTAAAACAGACAATGTGCTTCGGCGTGGATCCACGGGTTCACATGATCGGACAAGTCTCCAGCTTCGCTCCAGTCTGAGAGGAAAGAAAAAACACTGTTATCACTAAAGCTTTCAAACATTGACAGAAAAATTCCTATCAAGCAAGAGGTTGAACTGTTCATTCCCCTTTAATCTGGCAGATAAAATATCATGTTTTGTTCTCTGTTTTGGTCACCTTGCGTGGAGTGCTGGTGCTGAACACGTAGGACTGCGGGAGTAAACCCTCAGAGATTCCTCCACTGCGGAACGAGCGGGAGGCCGAAGTCACAGAGCAGTTACTGGACTTTTCTGAGGGAAGTCCGCAGGAGCCGCAGACCACCGTCCGGCTCCGCAGGTTGTACTCACTGTCCCCACAGGTGCTGTGAGCCACCTGCTGGGACACAAAAACAGATACAGAATCAGTACTGGAGCAGTTCATACAAAAAGAACCAAACAACAAAAAAATACCCCAAAAGACTTGAAAGAGATGCTCCATTTGCAAGTTGCAAAGATAAAATAATCAGCTCTGTCTTTATGATAAACAGGAAATTTATCTCTATTATTTTGATCATATATAAATGTAAAATAATCGAACAATAAATCTGTGTATAAGAGGTTTAAGAGTGCAGAGATGCTGCTGAACTTCTTTGCATTTTATTATCCTGAATATTTATATTTTAATCAAAGCATTTGCAAAATTACTAAAACTTGTCATTTAAAAAAAAAAAATATTGATTACTCTAAATAACCCAGTTGTTTAACTTGACAATACTGTCAAGAAATAAATTTATATTTTAATGTACATCTATAGTTTTTGTGTATTTGCATGAATCATATTAGTGCATATTCAAAATTTAATATAACACAACATTTTTATTTTCATACAACTTAAAGGTTAATATAGATTGATTACAAATGTTAGTTTTCTTGGGCTAACTGAAAATTTCTTTGATGCTTTCTGCTATTAAACGGATAGTTGGGAATTTTTGCTGTGGGTTTATATGAGGTACATGGCATTAGCCTGAGCATTAGCCACAGTGACAGAGATCAGCTCTGCTCCTGTACAGTAAGAACTGGCATGGAAGCTAGAGCTTTATTCTGCTGCAGATGGTGGCGCATAATATAAAGAATTTTAGATGACAAAAGGACACCTTGGCTGTGCTGTGTTCAAGTGGAAAATAAGGTGTCATATATAGTTTGAATACGATCATTGTAAGCTGTTTTTGTGGCTTCTTTTCACCTCAAATTATTTCAATTATGCAGATTTGGTGGATGCAGCGATATACAGCCCTAGCTTCCATGCCTATATTTTGTGTATGCAGAGCTGATCACTGTCTCTGTAGCCCAATTCACAGCACCTTCACCTGAAAGCACCGCAACGAGGTTCCATTATATTAACACCTCAAGACATTCACAAACGGCTTGAACGCTCACTTGCAGTACCCTGCCTCCTGCTGAGTCTGCTTTCCTCTGCTGTCACTACCTACCTACTGGAGACGGAACAAAGAGGGGATCGACTCATTCCCCCAATCTGCCTCCATGACGTTCACAGTGAAGGTGAAGCATCACATACAACAACAATGTACCTCATACAACCCCGCTTCAAAAATCTACATTATCACTTAAGGTGTCATGGGTCTAATTCTATATACTTAAACTACAATTATCATCAGAATTATGCAGGTGGTTTGTGCGGTTAACTGTGTTTTCATCCTAAAGATGTCTGCCATGCGTGGAAACAGTACAGTGTCCCTCACCATGTCATCATCATCATCCTCAAACTGTGTGCGGGTCACCTTCCTCATGGCCATTTCCTACAGAAAAATGACAGTTCAGTTCCATGTATGTATCTATTTATGCAGTACTCTGGCCAAGAACCAAATGTAATTATAGCACTTCTAATTTAATAAATTACCTCTCCGCTGGCACTGATCAGGGTGGTCTGGAACAGGTCTCCAGTGCCCCAAGAGGCCTGAGTCTTCCACACCAGGTCAGAGGGAGGGCTGTGGGTTCCCCCAGCACCAGAGGCCCAGATCTAAACCCATGAAAATTGAATATGAAGACTGAATTATGTGTGGCTGATTTTATAATTACTGTGTTAATCAGTGATTCTGCTGTGTAAAGATGCTGCTTACAGTGACCCTCTGTCCAGCCTTTAAGGTGAATTTCACCGGGAACTTGAAGAAGATTGGAGAACCGGATCCCACCTGTCGCTTCAGCTGCCAGTTCCCCATGTTCTGATCCTGATGAGTGAACACAAAGTAAAACATTGCTTTAAAACTGTCACAAGCCACCACAATCAGTGACAGGGAATTTTCTTATTGAGGTTACGAGTCATCCTCTCACCTCATCTGACTTGTTGCTGAGTTTCACATATTTTCCGTCCAGGTCCACCTCGTCCACAGTGACTCGCCCACTGGCTGAGGCCTGCTGGGTAATACGAGTACGGGACACGGCTCCACCAGCAAAGCTGGAGGCCTCGCTGTCCGTGTCATTAGGGCGGCGCCTCTTGGCGGAGGAGTTCTGAGAGGTGTAGTGAGCCGATCGAGAGTGAACTCCTGTGGAGGAGGAGTGACTTCCTGTCATCTTGGTGGGTGGGGGGCTGGGGGAGAGACGCAGCCTGCAGGGAAAAAACATGACAAGGTTAATATATTAAGTAGTCATAACAGGCTGCTGCTTCACATGTTTACTTTAGTAGTTTATTTCAAACATAAAAGAAATAAATCTTATATATTATGTACATGCATACAAATGCAGCAAAACAATAACACAAAAGTAAGCAAACAAAGATCACCTTAAAAGAAAACAACACCAATTGATATCATTGACATGCTCGAAAAGAAGTGGGAAGACGTGCAAACTTCCTAAATCTCACCTCTTCTTCATTAGGTATCAAAAGTCAGTTATTCTGTTTCCTGATTGATATGTATCTAATTACTAAATCTCATACAAAATAAGCAACAATCATATTTGCCTTATGAATATACTGTATATATATCTTTCCACCAAAGCTATTTCCCTTTAGTGCCATGCTCAGATTAGGAAAGTCAAATGTGGTTATAATGTTGTACTGCTGTGATCAAGGTGTGCAACTTCTGCTTCTTGTAGTAAAGGTAAGATCAAGCTTTATGTACATGGCAAATATGGTAAATGGACTTGAGCTTATAAAAGCACTTTTCTAGTTTTTTGACTACTCAAAGCAGCTTTACACCACAAGTCACATCTACCCGTTCATACCCATTCACTCTCACATTCACTCACTGATGGCTCAGAGTTTCCATGTTTGTAGACCATCAGCATCTGACACATCCTCACCTTTTCAGACCCATTCAACTTGTAAGCCAGAGGATCTTTAGGTGTGACTGGAACGCAATCACCGTCATTCCCAGCTCTAACAAACAAGCTCTGAACGACACCCTAAGGCTGTAGTCCTTCAGTCGGGTGGCACAGTTTAGTCTAGACCTGTGTCTCCTTCCTACATATCAAGTCCAGTACGTAGTCTGATGTACCAGATAACATCCAGTTTTCAGAACGCATTGATACCTCAACATACATAAATAATGCATTGTATTAACAGGGTCTTAAGCATTGTGTGCATATATAAAGCCAGTTAAGTGTGTAAACACCAAAAACACATTAATCTATGTTAATGTATTGTGTAAACATGGCCTTAATTTAGCAAGGAAGTTATAATATATGGTAATAAGACAACCAAAAGCTTGGATTTTGCGCTTTCTTGATGTTTTGTTACCAAACTATATTGTGAGCTAGGGCAGTGGCTACATGCTAGCACTAGTTTTGGGCAACAAAACCAGGGTCCAGGATCAAATCAGATATTATTAATTTTATATCTAATTGTCTGTTTCAGTTTAAGAACAGTGAATTATAAAACTAGAAGTGCTCTGATAGTACAAACCTTCATTGAGGCATTGCAGATATTTTTATTATTGAAAATGTGGAAAACTGCCCCATGGCACAACACTGCAAAATCCTTGAAAAAAAATCCTTGGCCAATTTTCCCTTAAAATTACATCAAAATTTGTTGTGAACTCTTTGAGTTATCTTGCATATTAAGATAAGTTACACTTCTGCTAATAGAAGTCATTATGCGCTTGTTGTAATTGATAAATTGTGAAGCTTTCGTTCATGGGTGGCCTATGTGGTCTGCTGAACCTGCAGCTGACACGTGAATGTGACAGCATGAATGTTGAGATTGTGTTGTTTTTAGTTTATTTGCTTGTTTTGTTTTTTATGGCCAACTATCAGCCTTGGTAGCTGTAAACTAAACTGTCCGTTAGGGATAGATGAAGTTGTCTGAATCTGCAAAAACATAACCTTCTTGGTGAGATATAAAGTCAGATACACTTCTCTGAAACACCTTTTCATAGCTTGACCACATGAGTGAAACTTCTAAAAAGCATTTGATCTCCCCGTTCTGAGCATGACCCCCGAGGAAAATGACTGCCCTGTAAATACAATCTGATACCTCTGCTCTTCTCCCTCCAGCAGCTTCCTGTAAGCACAGATCTCCATATCGAGAGCCAGCTTTATATCCAGGAGCTCCTGGTACTCATCCAGCTGCTGCTGCATCTGCTGCCTCATCTCGGCCATTTCTCGGTCTTTCTCTCCCAGCAGGCGGCGGGTGGTGTCTCTCTCCCGAGACAGGGCGTCCTCCAGGTCCCTGATCTTTGCCTCACGGGCAGCAAGCTAGATCATAGGGGAAAAAATCAGTTGACATAATAATTACTCAAGGGAGCCTGATTTTTTAAAGTATTTGGTGTCTTTATTCACTAATGGGAGTTGTAGATGGGTGTAGCCTCTTAGTTATCTGATCTATAATATTAGTGTAGCATTTTGCAGACAATACTGAGTCCTCAAACTGAACCGATTTAAACACAAGAAAAGAAACTGAATAATGTTTCTAAAGGGTGTGAGGGCTGTGCAGTACTGTGCTCTTATATCTTACTATCTTCCTCTCACTCAAAATATGTCTCATGCAGAACTGTGCAATATGGGTTTTGTAAAATTTATGTTGTGATATTTTTCTTTTTGCATATTTTCTCTGCCTCACATATAGACTGTGTTTGTTAACATTGTTTTTATTCACTGATTCTTCTTTAGGGGCAGAAAACTGTGGCTAGTACTTGGTGTTGAAAAATAAATACCCTGTAGAGACAATAAAGTATATCAAATTTATTCATTTTTTTAAGATGGATTACTGCTTCTCACTTGTGATATCGATAAATGAAATTACTGTCTTCATTTTGGGGAAAGATAAGGGTAAAATGCTTTTTTTTGGATAGCAACCAGGACAGTAACTTTCATAGATTAAGGTAAGCTGAACCAAACAATAGAGACAAGTGTTAATTTTCTTACAAAAGAATAAAGAAAAAATACAATTTAAATAAAAAACTAACATATTACAATTCATTAACTGCTGCAAATATGAGTAAATATGAGTATGCCAAAGCTGAGTATACCCAGAAGGTATACCCACTGCTGATTTATAAGTCTCTGGTAGTGTTTTAGTATCGTCCTATCTATGTTCATTACTGCAGAAATCGAGGAGCACCTACGTCTTATGCTCTTGTGCAGTCTATCACTTAAATGTGCCCAGAGGCTGAACTGATTTTGGGGAAGGAGTTTTTTGATATGCCGCCCTCAACACTTGGAGCACTATACAGACTGAACTGAAAATGTCAGAACTGGTTTCATTCAAAGCTTATCGCTCCATTTTACTCACCAGGCAGCGAGAATCCTGTGAACAGTGCCTGTGTTTCTAATTGTTGCTGTCCTCAGAAATAATTGCTCTTCCATTGTCCAGTTGTTGATTTTAATGTTTTTATTGGCTGTAAGTTATTGCCTAAACCTTTTTTGAATCTTGTATTGATATTTGACGTGAGCTGCTGACCTTTTGGCCAGGTCGCCCTTGTAAATGAGATCCTGATCTCAATTGGATTTATCTGATCAAATTAATAAAAAATAAATAAAAAAACAATCTCATTTAGATACAACAGCCAAATTCTACCCCTTTAGCCACAGTTCTTCAAATAGCCTTGATTATGTGATGGTTAGATTATGTAAACAAGCCTGAATGTGATCAGTGTGAGCAGCTTCTTTCAGATCACCTGTTTCTGCAGCTGGCTGAGCTGAGAGGACACGGACTCCAGGCGGACCCGAGTCTGCTGCAGCTCCTCATGTGCTGCACCAACAAGATGGCTGCTCCTGTCCGCTGACTGACGAGCACTTTCCAGCTGACAGGAAAAAACAACAACATAGAAAAAAAATCAATAACTGTCAGGATATACAGTGACTGAAAACTGCCACCTCCAAAACATCTGTTATGATGCTTAACCTTCCTCCTGTGTTAGGGTTGGTACCGACCCGTTTTAGGTTTTAAATGCATAAAAGAACCACTTAATATTTGTTTATTTCATCAAGGCTTTTTGACTTTGTCAGGAACCTCTATTTAAACAAAAAAAAGAAAAGAAAGAACGAAAAACAATAAATTATAAGTGCTCTGTTGAAATAGTGTCATCTGTGTTGTTAGGGTCGGTTTTGACCCAATTATAAAAATAAGATTTAAGCTATAATTAGAGCCAAAACTGAATTCATGGTGCATCTGTGAAGATAAACAGATAAATCTTCAAAAATATTCATACTTATAAAGTCAGCTTGCTAAAAAATACAATTTCGCCTTTTTCTTTAAGTAAATACATATAGGTCAAAATTGACCCGTCACACCATAGATGTTACTTTAGTTAATAATATTAGAATGTAAAAAATGTATGTACATATACATGTGTTCTAACACCCCCTAGTAATAGTGAGGTAATAATACAACCTCTTATTTGTTTATATGATTCTTTTGAGGTTCCTTTTACATTTTTTTATTGAACTCAAGGGGTAAGCAGACAAAGAAAGTCCCACACCAAAAGATATTAACACCAATATTTTCACGGAGAATGAAGCTTGACAAGGTAACCAAGAGATAAGGAAAAAAATTGCATGATAGATAATTGTTTTTAGTGTAATTTACAGCTGATTTATGGCACAGGTCAAAACCGACCCTAGCGTGGAGCATGTATAGAGAAAGCTAACACAGTACAAGGGTTAAGGTCTGTAACCTTGTCTTATACAATATGCCCTTAAACTTTATGTCTACCTTGGTGTTGTAGGTCTTCTCAATCTCATCCTTGTACATCTTGACCTGCATCTCATGCTGGTTACGCATCTCCGCAAGTGCCTCGGCCAACTTGCACTCGATATCCTGCTGGTGTCCATTGTCCAACTCAACCATACGAGACTCGTGACGGCGTTTTATCTCCCGCAGCTCCTACAGAACATAGAATGACAACAAAAAATGTACAAACTCCACCTACATTTAGTGTTTCATAAAGACATGAATGAAGACAAAGAACAGAGTTTGATAAGTGTGGCGTCACACAGACAGAAAAGTTCAAGGTACTCTTTATCATTAACACTTTAAATGTCTTCATTTTACAGGAATAGTGCAGATTGTGTGGTAAGGTATGCATTTTACATGTTAAGGAAGAGAAATAGCTTGAAGATTTTTTTGTTTCTGTGTCTATAGGAATGTTTCATGTTTGAATAACAGATGTTGAATCAATAGAGGAAAGCGAACAAAGGGTAGAACCTGAAATATCTCATCAAAAATGATCACTCTTTAACCAGACTGACCTCAGAGTGTAGGTTTTTCTGAAACTCTAGCTCCTCCTTCAGTGTTTGGATGCGATTCTCTCCATCCACCCTCCTCAGCATCTCCTCCTGCAGCTGCTTCCTGGCATCGTTCAGGCTGGTGTCCAGCTACGAAAGCCAAGAGAAAAAATCAGTATTAACAGAAACATTGATACAAGCACTTCATAGAATCCAGAAATATGTTGTAAATGTTTGTAAAAAAGCTGGAGAGAAGGGGGTGTGCGCTTTAGTCAAAACAACAGAGAGAGAGTCGGAACATAAATCCTGAACTACAACACTACAGTTTCTCCAAGTGCCAGACAAAAGTGGTGATGGGTCAGGAGGAAGGACTTTAGATCAAGTCACCCTCTGTACAGAGGGATGTGTGGATGAGGAGTCTGAGCCAGGAGTGGTGGGGTTGTGACTTGAGGGGCTTCACTGACACAGAGTTCATCCATAATTATTACATCCATTATTTTCATTGTCTTTGCTGTGTCTCTCCTCCTCCAGCACAGGTTTGTGACGTCTGTCTCACTTCAATAACGTAAAACTTGGGTGAAATGTTACTTCATTGTTCAGACTGGGGTCACTTTGAAAACATAAGATATGTATTTTATTTAGGAGCACATATGAAAATGTCCTGGGTCTGATTTGAAAAAAAATCTAATTTGTGCCATTCAGACAGTCGTAAAAAAAATCAAGTACAGGTCACATATGGGAAAAAAACAACAAATCTGGGGCACTTTCACCTGCAGTGTAACAGCCTATAGGATCTTTCATTGTGTTCTCTGATAGCTGCTGATAATAAGGTCTGAGCTCTTTTGTCCGACATGATAATCTTCACAAACAAACCTAACATTCATAGGTACTCTCGGTTAAACATAATAGGCAAGAGTAAAAAGCTATTATGGAACTACAACATGGCTGTTCAACACAGAAACAGCGACCAGACTTTCAACATACGTCATGTTGTGACCTCTTGTTTGAGCATTTCCCCTCAATCCAATGACCTGATCAAGTTGGTGACGTGACTGTGGCTATTGTCTATGTATAATCATAGAATTTATTCCATTAGGGTCCCCAGACATTTTTTTTCGTCCTTGATGGCAACCATCCAAACACAATAATGGTTTAAAATTAAAAAAAGCCAGGCATACCAGATGCATTTTATGTTGCAAACTATAATGTTCAAATCTAATTTGCATGTGTTTATCACAGGCCTTATTTCAGGTATTTATCTGGAAGCTATTCTAAAGTCTCACTGACTTTTGGCCTTGGGAACAGAAGTGCTGAATTGTTAACTCACTTCCACGTTTTTGGACACACTTCATTAGGAGAGGCTGAAGAACAAGCACAAATATTTGCCTCAAAGTATGTTCCTGTTTGAAATTTTTTCGAAAGAGTGTTATTACGTTTATTCTGGTCTTGTGATGTCCACTGGAAAGCCTCAAAAATATGCAGCCTTTGCGGCAAAACAGGGCTGTAATCATCACAGAGTGGAAAACACAGTGGATCATGTGTGACAGACTCGGAGTTGGTGAACTAACAAAAAAGAAAAAGGACTCCAGATGTGTTTCCACTGACTCCAAACTGAGCGTGGGTTTGAGTTTACCTTGGCAACCTGTGCCTTCAGGTCCCGATTCTCCACCTCCAGGTTACGCTTCTCTCCTAAAGCTGTGGTCAAGGATGCATCCTTGGAGTTCAGCAGAGCCTCCAGGTCTTTGAGCCTCTGCAGCGCTCCAGTCAGCTCCGACTCCTTCTTGGAGTTTCTGTAAAGACACAGAATCAGATGTTTGGATGTGTTTGGGGTATTGAAAGGAGAAAGACATATGTTTTGCTCTGTAACCTAAGAACCCAGTGGAAACAAAATTACTACAGTTTCCTTTACAGTCTAATGAAACAAATATGAGCTATTTTTGAAGAAGGATGTAGCCAGAGACGGGAAAGACCTTGGCGCATATGACTCATAGGCCACTGAGCGATCCACCTCCAGCCCCCTGGATCTGGTAGCCACAAGCCACAGCCGTTGATTGTTTGGCTTAGGCTGTCATGGCAACGGCTCGGCTTTTGCCAAACAGCCATCGTCTCAGTATTTATGGAAAAACAACAGAGGCAAGAGTGGAGAACTCCAAACACTGCCACGTATTATGAGTGCGATGATGACTTTGGTTGAAGGAGGAGAAACACGGGGAAAGAGTTAGTCATCAGGGAGCATGGGAAGGAGACTGGAGTCTGAACGTCAAACTGAGCGACGAGGAGGGCGGGATGAAGAAGGGAGTGGTCCGCTCAGCAGCAAGAGTTATTTCAGCATCTGCTATTAGCAGCTGATGAGTAAGAGAGTTTAGCTGCTGTGGACCATATGCAGAAATGATTGAGATATTATCACTGCAGTCATGAAAACACTCACTCTGGATTCACGAGGAAACAAAGATGGTTTTTATGAACGAGCATAAAGGCGGGCGGGGGAAGACAAAATCCGAGGAAACATATTTTTAATTTTAATTTTTTTGTTTTTTTCATGACATGTGCTGTTGACCTCTTGGCCAGGTCACCCTTGTGAAAGAGATCTTGATCTCAATGGGTCTTTTCTCTGGTTAAATAAAGGTTAAAAAAATAAAAAATAATTAAAAAAAAATCATGCACAGTGAGGGAAAAAATGAAAAGAAAAGAAAACATTTTAATTTTACACCCAAACCTATATCTTGTTTCAAATCTGAATGTTTTGTCTTTTACTCAACATTTTAGCTTCATTCATTAATCTGAAACTTCAGCATTTTCCTCAAGTTGTTTTTTCAAAAATTACTCTTTAATCTCAAAAGCATAAGACTATTTCAGTGTCAATTTTAATTATAGTTAATTATCCCAACATTTTGACTATTGTCTCCAAACAATGTTATTGCTTTTTAAACATTTTGACTTTTCACAAAAATGAGAACCAAGTTTAACCTCAGCCTTTGCCTTTTTTAACTTTATTATTGTATTTTTGATGTCATTTAACATATAAATGTTAGTTCCCAAAATTGGATTTATGCACGTCTTGAACATTTGAATATTTGACATTATTTCTAAATGTTTTGACTATTTTCATGAAAATTTTAACCTTTATCAGTGTTTTCACTTTTTAAAAGCTTTTTAATTTCTTGAATGTTAAACTGATTATGCATAACTTTTCCAACTTCTTGAATGTTAAACTCACAAATCCGTGGGCCTACTTCCACAAATTTTGAATCCTTATAAGCATTTTGTCTTCCAAATCATACTTGTACTTATTTAAGATGTCTTTCTAAACAAAACTGTGGGCCTATTTGAATTTTATATTTGCACCTTTCTCTACACATCAACACACCTTCCTGCACCTCAGGTCTTTTTCTACTCACCTCCTGCCCACTTGTCCACTATGGGTTTTCAACCCTGTGCTGATCCGGTCCTCAGCTTTGGAGCCCCCTCCAACCAGACAGACTGACCACTGACTCTCTCCATCTTCAAATCCCATTTAAATACTCATCTTTACAAACTGGTATAATCAGTCTTATTGTTTTTAAATCTGATTAAGATATTTAAACACATTGTCCCAGTTCATCCAGTGATCCTTTTCTTATCTCGTTATTTATTTTGTTTGTAATTCTGCCCTATAAGTTTACCTTGATGACTGAAAAGGAGGCATATTAATAAAAATGTATCATTATTATTATTTTTATTTCCTTTTTAACATTTCCACTTAATTTTCTCAAAAATGTGAGACTTACTTTTCAACTTTATCTACAGCATTTCAACTTTTTTTCTAAACATTTTTTCCTATTTTTATTTCAACATATTAACTTTATTGACTCATTTTGTCTTCAAACTGCACAGTAACAAAAAAAAGCCTTCTTCCTCTTTTTTCATGCCTAACACTCCTCCAGATTTGGTTTGAAAGGGGGAATTCAGAGGCCTCCAGGCGTCTGTTTCCTCTCATGATCATCAGATCAATGGCGTCTTTTTGCCAAAACTTTTCTCTTAAAAGGCCCAAACAAAAGTAAGTGTTTGATGTCTACAGTCATATTGTGTGTATAATTTGGTGTAGTTGGACATTCTCACTTTAAAACTAGATTATTACTTCATCTGAAGAGCAGCGACTGAACTCACAGGCCATAATTATGGGATTATAGTAAATGCTGTAATGTGGTGCAACATGACAACAAGCACAGATGAGTCATGAAGACAAAAGATGTGGAAATTATTTCTGTCTTATCAAACTTTTAAAATAGCTACTGGACCTATATAAACATGCATTTACAACAAAATCTGTACATTTATTGAATTCTTGTACAGCCATGTTCTTGTCATTTGACTTCCCTAACCATTTTTAACATTTTTAGCTGAGGCTGCTTTACGGAGTTTCTATCAGTATCAACCATCCATTCAATCTGATTCATAACCATTTATACACAATATCACAGCAGACACAACAGTGGGAGCACTGTGGAGTCAAGAGTCTTACATAAGGACACATCGGCTGCAGAAGCTGGGGACTTAACCCTCGCCCTTAGGATAAGGGATGACTGACTCTACCACTTGTGCACATCCATGTTTTCTTTGCAATGAAAAGAGACCAAAATAGTTATATTAATGGCCTAATGTCTTTTAATTTTATACAATCTAACTAAAAATATGATGGAACTACAGTTTGTAAATGCACAGAGGTGCTCTTGAGTAATTTAAGGCCCCAAACATGCTGAGGCCCCCTTAAGCCCCCCTCAAACCCAATTCTGTTAAAAAAAATAAGACTGTTATTGCTCTTTCTCTCTACCATAGAAAATGACACTGACTGAATGTTTTACACTATTTTTTACCTCAAGATTTTTCAGTTCTGTCTGTCTCAAGTTTTACAGCAAAACTCACATTTATATTTCTTTTATAAATGTTTTTTTTTTCTTCCAGTTATTTAGAATTATATAACTAAAGTGAGAAACAGTAAGAAAAAAGTGAGAAAAAATAATGGGAGATGTAATTTTTTATCATTGACTTAGAAATAAGGAGTCAGAATTGCAAGGATGGATTCAAATTAAGTTTTTGGAGATTAGTTACCTCTGATTTTACTAGTCTTTTAACTTTTTCAGATGTTTCATCTTAAATCCTGCACTTTAAATTAGATGTCCAGTGTCTTGTAATGGTGTATTAACTTTAAAATTGTTTAAAGGTGTGGTTTATGACTTTTACTACTTTCACACACACTTCTAAGGCTTTTTTGTGCCATATATTTGTGTCATTATGTGTGAAATACATGAATAACTAGGGATGCACGATATTGATTTTTTTTTTCTTAGATTTTTTTTAATTTTTGGGATGTCTGCCAATATTCCCAATCTTACTATCAGTGATACCAATATTAATACTGTTATTTTTTGTCAAGAGCTGTTTTTTTAATGTTTACAGTCCATTTGTGCTCAATAGATGTGGAAAAAAAAACCATTTTATTCTATTATAAATTAAACATTTTGTTTATAAAAGTGGACATTCAGTGGTAAGAAGTTAACCAACATTTGAAGTGTTTTGAGCATTTAGACTCTGCCCATGTTACAGCCACTATATGGCAAAGCCAGTTTGGATCTGCAAAATATTGTCTGTAAATATTGGCAAAAATAAAAATATCTGCAGATAATAACAATGAACTTTTTTAGGCAAATATCTGCCGACATTATTATCGCTCGGATAATATTGTGCATCCCTATGAATAACAAACAAAATGGTTTAAGTTTGTTTCACTTTCTTTCACCCACCTGGCTTTCAGCTCCTTGTAGTCCTCCCTCAGTTTGCCCAGCTCCAGCTGCAGACGTGCTCTCTCTTTGGCCACAGAGTCCAGAGTCTGGCGGGCGTCGGCCAGCTCCGTCTCGTAAGCCGCCTTCAGGCCCGTCAGCTCCCGGCTCACCTCTGTCTCAGACTCGGTGATGCGCAGACGCAGCCCGGCGTTCTCTGCCTCCAGAGAGCGAACCTTGTCGATGTAGACGGCCAGACGGTCATTAAGGTTACAGAGGTCCTCCTTCTCCTGGAGGCGGGTGATCCGGTTGGGGGACAGTGGTGTGTTTGCACCTCGGGGATTGTTTTTGGGCGTCGCCATTGCCATTCTCTGCTGTCTTAGAAGGAAAAACAAAATATTTAATGGTTTATCATAGACTGAATAAAGCAGTGCTACCCAAAGTGTGTATCATGGCCCCTCAATGGAC
This sequence comes from Cetoscarus ocellatus, assembly GCA_037902135.1. NCBI lineage: Eukaryota > Metazoa > Chordata > Actinopteri > Labriformes > Labridae > Cetoscarus > Cetoscarus ocellatus. Next base: position 1,860,184 of record JBAMNC010000076.1, read on the forward strand.
CCCGGGGGTACTGCAGGTGGGCAGTGATAGGTCACTTATATCAATTAAAAACATAAACACAATTAAATAACATTTATTTATTCATTTTAAAATACTTGGCTATTCTTTATTCAGGTTAAACAGCGTGTTGATATCAAAATTATTTGTTTCTCAAAAAAGAGGGGTTTGCAAGCCCCAGAAGATATTTAGGTTTCTAATTGGACCATGGCACACTGCAGCGTGGAGGAGGCTGTGATAAAGTACTGGACCAAGACTGAGAGACATCAGCCATTTGGTGACTAATGTTTCAGTAAACACTGGCTTTTTACCAAATCACACCAGATTTGACATCAAATTGAGTACGTAGCATGTTGCATAATTTTGAGTACGTAAAAAAAGTAATTATGTAAACTTCTTTATCCTTAATTTGCTAGAAAAGGGGCAAAAAAATACCCATAATGCATTTCACTTCTGAGATTACCCAATAAAGTGGTGAAGCAATAAGTTGTACAACATGTTAGCGAGTTTTTTTAATTGGGAGTTTGGTTAAATGCTCAAAATAAAGTCTGTGGATGTCACAGTAATTGGAGATTTTAATCTGTTTTTCCATATGATAAAAATACATGAAAAAGGCCCCACTTGAGCATTTCAAAAAAGATGCTAACTGGGGGCGACTTAGTTTGTCAGTCGGTTATGTTGTTGTTCCATGGTAGCCTGATATTTGCATTTTATTTTAGTTACTAATGTTTAAGCTTCAAAAATTATGAAAGTAATGCTCAGTCCTTAAGATTATCAATAAGCAAATACTGTAGAATTCATAAACTTTTTTAATTTATTTATTTATTTACCACAGACTAATAAAAAAAACTGTTGAAAAATCACACAGGCAGGGAACCAGTGCAATGCTAACTTGAAGGTAGATTGTCCATGCACCACTTTATAGCTGAGTGTGTCCACTGGCTAATAATTTACATAAAAACAGGCTACATTTTAAATTTAGTCACTCAATTATTTGACTTTATTAGATACGTGTATCGTTCCTGTCACTGGATTTCATTACTTTCAGTCACACTAGCTCGTTGCTCGCATAATTAACGTTTCTGCCAGGGGACATAAAATGTGCAGAGATGCTGAGCAATTAATTTGTCAATCCATCAGCCAGTCCCTTTTATTGATTCATACCGGATGTAGTCATCACTTTATCCAACAGCAGGTTAAGACCACTTCTCTTTGCTGGATCATTAACAAAGACCTAATATTACGCCACTCTGAGTACATCACTAGGCAAGACTTAGAAGTTTAAGCACGAAAAACTTTTTACCAGAAAGAAACCTCAAGCAGAACAAGACTTATGCTGCTCAGCCATTTGACACGACTGTATTTGGAGTAAGTATGGTGGGATGATATCCCTGGTTTGAAGGCAACGTGGTGTTAACAGTGCATGTGCATGTAACAGTTGTGTTATGTAATAGTTTCAGAGACAGTTTTGGAAACGGACAAAGAGGTGGAGTCAAGGCGGCTCTTGAGCCTCCAGACAAACCACTACTCCATGCTGGCTTGCGGTCCTATCAGCCATACCACTAATTGCACATAACTTATCAGACTTTAAACCAAAAACGACCAGTAGTTTAAAAAAAAAAGTGCAAGTGTGTTTCAATAAAAAAATAAACTACTTCAACCAGAACACATTTCTGAACCAAGCTGCAATCGTGTTCATGTTTGCCATTAAAATGTACATTTTAAAAATGGTTGTGTATGTGACTGTCAGAGCTTTTGCAGCCACCCCAAGTGGACACTCAAGGAAATGCAGCATTCTGCACTCACGTGTTTGTTAGTTAACAGGAAAAAGAAGTTATGTACTGATTTTGATGAAATTTTCAGGGGATGTTGGTCATGGCACAAGAAAAAGATTATTCTATTTTTGGTGGTGATCTGAACCCAGATGGGGATCCAGGAATTTTTTTAAAGAATTTCTTAACATTGCGAGATAGAGTAAATAATATCAGAAATGCCTGATACTAATGCAGTCTCATTTAACCCTTGTTTTTTTTTAAAACAAAAATCTAAGAAAATGTGGACTGCCAGAAGCCGAGTGGTCTGTGGGCCACACGTACAGAAGCTGCTGTCCCTCGAACACAGAGCAGGGGTTAAAATCTGACCTATGGCTCCTTTCTCACATGTTTCTCCCCGCCCACTCCCCACCCTTTCCTCCAGCTTCTGACTCTATCAACTGTTCTGTCAATAAAATAAAGGCATAAAAGTCCCAAAACTAGAATTAAAAAACAATGAATGTACACATTTCTTGCACGTTAATGTAAAAAACTGGAAAACTCTGATATTTAACAGATAAAAAGCACATTTTTTTTGCTAATGTCAACATAAAAACTAAGAATTGCACATTTATAGTAAAAAAGATTACATAAGTCAGAGTAAATTATCTTCTGTTTCCACACACATGCATGTCTAATGTGTGCTTTGGCATAAAACAAACATTAGACAAAGAGTATAATTAATGAAAAGACCTGGGAGGGGTCCTTGACTCCACCCAAACTTTAAAATAATCTCTCTGCACAAAAATCAAACAATCCGAAAGTCAGATTTACCTTTTTTAAGTTGGTCAGAAGAAGAGAAACTCTGCTCTGAGGCTATTTGTAGACTTCTTGGTTAACTTTCTTGATGATCTAAAGATGTGAGAGTCAGACTCAGTCCTCCAGCTCAGCTCAGACGTTGCTGCTCTGTCTGCAAACTCATCCGAGTGCCCATGTAGGAAAGAATGAGATGGGATGGGAGGAGAGAGGTTGGCCTCAAGTTTGGCACTTGGTAGGTGGTTGTTCCTCTCTCTCTCCATCTCTCCCTCTGTAATGGGTGTGCAGTCTGAATGAATGAGTCACCCTCTAGTCAAATAGAGGCACAATGCCATGTGATACTTACAGGGATCGTTTTAGGAGGGATTTTAGTCAGAGAGTCGTCTTCTTCTCATTTCTTTTGTTTGGTTAAAAACCTAGTGCTCATACCTCTTCATTAAAGCAAAACTGACAAGTTACATAACACATTTGAGATTGTTTTGACTCTTACATAGTTTTCAGATCCTGATGTCTTGTTTTAAGTTAAACTTGCCTAAAAACTTCAGTTTAGCTCTGCTGAAATGTCTCACTCTGTTCACTTTAAGTGTTATGGCTCTTTCTTGTGCACGTCTTTAATATGAACTCTTCATTTTGAGAGACTCTAAGCTGCCTTATTTAGGTATATTTATATAAAGATTTTAACTCTTATGTCTAAAAAGACCAGAGAATAACTCAGTGATGATGAATTATGTACGGAATAATGAGTATGGACAGTTCTGCAAAATATAATTGAAATAGACTACATTTTCTGGTTTTAAATACTGTTTATTAAGTCAGTGTAAATCTCAAATTCTTCACTATAAGCATCAAGCAGCATCAGTCTTATCACACAGATTTTGTAGCATTGCCAAACCTAATAAGCACAACAACATGCCTCTTTGAATGAATTAATACACTAATAACTGTCTTGAATTTCCCTCAGGATCAGTAAAATATTTTATATTTCCTGTCTATCGTAACTCACAAAACAAGCTACCTTGAGAATCAGATCAGTATTTTGCTTTTGCATTGCACTGCAACCATCAGCAACAATAGTGTAGCTTCATCCATTATCTACATCAATGGTCAGTTTCAGGGTCGTGTTGGGCTGGAGCCCATACCAGCTAACATCGAGCCAGAGGTGGGGTACACCCTGGACGGGTCACCAGCCAATCACAGGACTGACAGCAAGAGACATGCATTCACACAACTAAGGGCAAATCAAAGTCACCATTTTTTTCCCTTTATCATTTCTATGAAGGAAAAAAAACTTGCATGTAAACTTAATGTGGGGAGAGTAGCTGTGTGTGTGTTTGTGAAGCTTGCACAGTGTCACACTCCCTCTCTTCCTACGTCCTGTCAGAATTAATGTGAACATCTCGAGATGTGATGATGACGGAGCTTTGTTGCAGAAACTCTATGTAAATGCACTGTGAGAGGGGGTCAAAGTGAACATTAAGACTGAGTTTAGCCTCATAAATTCATTTTCTTTTGATGGATTGTGTGCCTTTTTGGAGGAGTAAACATGAGCAACTGAAATTGTAAACAGAAGGCTAATGGCATCTCAAATACTTCGAGTCTAAAAAGTAATAGGGCTCTTGTGTGTCACATTTATTTACATTATTTGTTGTTTGAGAAACACTGAACATGTAACACAATGGTTCCTAACCTCTTTCACTGAAGTCCCCAAAACTTTAGGACAGATGGGTACACTTTTTACAGTTTTAGCTACAGATCTTTGAAATGTTTAAATATTCTATCATTATTTACATTATTGTGCAAATCTGATTTTTTTTAATGGAACTGAATTGAATTTAACCTTATCAATTTAGAATATATTCAAAAGAGAGAAAAACAGAAATAGAAGAAAAAATATAGTGTTATTCGTTACATACAATCTATCTGAAAAGGAGTGGGAGGAAGTAAAACTTATCAAGTCCCACCCCTTCTTCATCGGTTAATTAAACATAAATGCTTCAATATTTCACAAAAAAAAAAAAAACAGTTTCTATGCAATGATGTAGCAATCTAACAATACAAAAAAATCACAGTGCAGACAAAAGCCTCACACCTGACTTGGGAACCAATGCAACAATCAGTTACTATGAACCCTGTGTGGATAAGTGAGTCTGCTGCACCCAACAAACACACCACCTCACACAGCCGAATGCAAAAACATTCGGCTGTGTTCATAAATTAACTAATTAATATTTTAAACACTTACCAATAATCCTTTATAATTTTGTTTAAATAACTCAGGAATTTTTTTTTTTCAAATCCCGTGGAAAACCTTTTTTGCATATTTTTATATCTGTCCAATCTTTAAATTTAATAAATACCTTATTTTCATGAGCTTAAGTACATCATTACTTCTTTGTCTAGTCTTAAATGTTTTGGATTTTTTGACACTTTGACAACATTTTTGTCTACTTAATTTAAAATCAAACAAGGAGATTTAAAGAAAACACAACATAAAAGGCCCATCTATAATCAGCAATAAATTGGGTGTCTTTTATTCTATGAAAATAAAATAACTGCCTAAAATGACAGCAACTCTTGCCATGTAGCTTTTTCTGGACCAGTTCACAAAAACTCAGTTTACACAGCACAGCTTAAAGGTCTACTTAATCTTGTCTCCATTTACTTTAGTTTAAATATATTTTTTGGAATATTATTTAATATTTACAGCGGTATTTGGCTGAGCAGAACATCTTTTGTTGGTTTGTTTTCTATTCCTCGACACCCCTGAAGTCCTCTTGCCTGCCTTGCACTTTAGAAACTGCTCTTCATGATTGTGATGGAGCCTTACCCTCTGAGACTGAACAGCTTTATACGTTTTAATCCTTCATCGGGATGACTGGATTAAAGGGTGTGGTAGCATGCATGCAAATGACGGCATCCTGTTATTAATGATGTGCAAATAACTTCCTATTCATTCAGTGCACCATGTGGCTGATCAGTACGACTGTCTGTCTATGAAATACCTGTTATGTTAGACTAGCCTACAGTTAAACTAAAATTTGATTTAAAAGTTATTCATCAAACTAATAAACCATTTCCATCACTGGATCAAACAGTGGCAACCGCCCCCTTTCCTCACCTAATGTGGCCTCTGAGTCAAGTGTAAATATACACAGAAGGAAATGCAGCAAAATCAGCAATAAGAGTTTTTAACATGAATTACCAATCAATCAATCAAACTTTATTTGTATAGCACTTTTCATACAAAAATTTGTAGCATAAAGTGCTTCACATAAGAAATAAGAAATACCAACACAAACCACAAATCAAGACTGAATGCCAGACTGGATTAAAATAAGAAATATCCTTATAATACTCTTGGAACACCTGCACATCTTGTTATTTGAATAAAACAGACATTGGTTGATATGCAGTTCTGTGTTAAAGTTTAGCTCTCTAGATTAAACATTTGAAATAATTATTTTTATCGTTTTGTGAAATGCAAAGCGATCAAACAGAGGAAAAACCTAAATCAAATTAATATTTGGTGTGATTACCCTTTATCTTCAAACCAGCACATACACTGCCACAAAGTCAGGGACTTTCTCAGATTATAGTCAGATGTTTGATTAACAGTTATTCCAAACAGGTGCTAACGATCATTATTTTCATATGAGGGTTGAAACACAGTCATTAACTGAAACAGAAACAGACGTGTAGGGTCAGTAACAGCCAAACTCTGCTACCAGGGTGAGGTTTTGGAAAACCGTTTCATGTCACAGGTCATACAGCGTGACAAGACTCATAAGCACAGTAACATGGCATAAGGTAATTATACTACATCAACATGGTCTCCCTCAGGTAAATATTTCAAAACAGACTAAGGGTCTCAAGATGTGCTGTTCAGCTCTTTCAGGGACAAAGACCATAGACACAGTGGACAGCCCGGGAAACTTAGTGCAGCAGATATAGGATACATCGTGACTTCCCTTCAACATCAGAAGATGTCCTGCAGTGCCATCAGCTGAACACTGGCAGTAACCAGTGGGACCCAGGTACACCCATCTACTGTCCAGAGAAGTCTGGAGGTGTTCTTCCTTGAAGACTCACAGCCAAAGTCCCTCACATCTGAGAAGGAAACAAGACTGAAGGACTCAGCTGGGTCAGCACTTGAAGGCTCAGCAGAGGGCATTTTGTTAACTGAAGGGCTACAGGGCTTTACAATAACGAGTGTCTGCAGGAAACAGTGAATCATGGTGGAGGTTGTTCGCAAGTTTGGGGCTCAATTCCCACAAATGGACTGGACTACTTGGATTTTTGTTAAATTCTTATTATATGTTGTTATATTTTACCAAATCAAATTCTTTGTATGTGTTAATTAACTTAGCAATAAATACCAGTTCTGATCACACTGCTCTGTGTGTGTGATTCCCCCCAAAATGTATTCTGCAGCAGGACAATGACCCAAAACATGCAGCTAACGTCATGAAGAACTATCTTCAGCTTAAAGAGGATGAAGTCCTGAAGGTGACGGTATGACCCACACGGAGCCCTGACGTCAACATCATCAAATGTGTCTGGGATTATATGAAGGGACGGAAGGATCTGAGCCAGCCAACATCCACACAAGGTCTTGATTAGTTCCTCAAAACGACTGAAACAACCAAACTTCAGAGCTCCTTCAAAAACTGTGTGCAAGCGTACCAAGAGGAACTGCTACTGTTAGGTAAAGGGTGGTCACATGGTTCTGATTCCAGTTGATAAAAAACTAAACTATAAGCCCTTCCTGTTTTTGAGGGCATTCTGTCTTTTGGTTAGTACAGTAAATAGCTGTTGTGTTTCTGGGTAAGTCTCATGAGAAAACATTATCATATTATACTTTAAAAATGCAATAGAAGTAAAGCATATTTTAACAGCCATTAATTATTCAGTTAATGCATTAAACACTTTATCAAACGGCTTCAATTCTGTGTTACGCATGTTAGATTAAGCTTTACAATTAAATATTAAGTTGGAATTTGATTGTGTTTTTATACATTTCAGACTGAAGCTATTTTTCATTATGGGTTGTAATTTTAATTATGTAACTATTTGTCCCTGGTTGTGCAGATATACTAATTAGGGCCTGTTGGTGATCATATATGCCCACATTTGAGGTAAATTATCTGATCTAAGCCACGGTCAGGTTATTCATTGTATTCTCAGTTGAGGAAATCAAGCCCTGTGTCATATCCTGCATGGCTGATTTTGTGGATTTGAATGACAATAACGACTAAAAGACGCCACAATCTACCCTTAAGTGGCCAATAACTTCACCTATCCTCTGATCTAAAACTGTAAAATGAAGCGTAAAGTCTAAAATGTCATAAAACAATAAATTATGAGAAGCCTGAAAGCACGGAGCTCCGATTTGAGGCTCGACGTGGACAGTTTCTGTCATGTGGCTTGAGGGAAAACCCGTATTGGATCACGGTGGTCACCTGGGCAAAAGGAGCTGAAAAAAGTGCCAATGAGCTGATTTGTCCTCCTTAGCTTTGAAAAATGAATGATAAACAGAGGAGCATGATCACCCTGGAGAGTGGGCAACAATGTATTGGAAGCTCAAAGCGACTAAAGGACGAAAATACACGTTTTTAAGTGGAAATAAACTGAGAAATACGCCCGATTATACCCGTTTCTTACCACTCAACTCAGAGCACCCGGGAGTCAAGCACATGTTTAGTTACATTATCTGAAATGTTGCAAAGATTCAGCGATATTGAGGGTTAAAAGCACCGTTTTTACCACTTAACAAAAGGCACTACGAGTCCATTCCATATCTTATTGAGCGCATGTCGCTGCCGCAGCTTTGCGCGGATGAACAGCAGCTGTGCGCCGCGGACCAACATAAAGAAAACCAAGGACAAAACAGTTTGTCATCTAATTCACGAGGAAATACTCTTCCATCCGGGAATAAAGCACCATATCAATAAGACTTTAACGATCCTAAACCCCCGGCCGAGGCACCAGAAGCTCCGCGAAGCCGCGTAACCAGCCGGGACTGCTTTTTCTCGTCTTTACGCACAGACGCAAACGGCTCCCTCCTGCTCGGCAGCGGCCTCCATTTTAGCTCCTTGCCCGGTGGTTGCCTCACGTGTCCTGGACTGTCTTCCTCACATGACCCGTGTGTTTGTCCCCGTGATCAGCGCTTCCATCTCCGTAAATCAGTGTCGTTGAATATCGGCGTTTTTTACACACCGCGGAAAGCTTCATGGATATGCTGGAGCAGAGTCTGGACAGCTCGGCGAGGTGAGAGGCTGCAGCCCGCTTCCTGCTCAGCCATGGCTCCGAGCCCCGGCCTAAAACCCATTTTCTCCTTGTAACGCAATGCTCTGTTTATAACCTGCATGCACTAGCAGATACTTTTGATTTCTGTCAGTTCCTCTGAGTTTTGCCCTGTGGTTGAATGGGCGGCTGTGCAGCTGGAGGAGTGGATGCATGTGGGCTTCTTTAGAAAGATTTCGGGTGGAAATTTGCGCTCTTTTCTGCAGATCCTGTAACATCATCCCTACTGTTTTGACACAAATGCAAATGCAGGAGCAACTTTTTCTATTCTTCAGACCTGTATCTTATATTCTGCGTCGGTCTTTTGGCAAACGCAGCTATTTCAACATAACACTGAATTTAATATAATAAGGGCGTTTGTTGTTGTGACCTTATTTATATTAAGTTTTTCTTGTGTTATAAACCAAATTAAACATGTACATGTGAGCTCAAATATATACACAGTTGCATTTTTTTTCATAAGATTTTGCAATCAAACTCGATTTCTGCATCCTGCACGCTATTTTTGTTTCACATTATTTATGTTTTTCCATCTTTTCCAAATGTCACCTCACGGGGGCGCTTGTAGATAATGTGAAGAACTTCCTCCAAAAACAGAGCAGATGAGGGATGGGCTGGTTTTCAGGAGGGGTTCACCATTTTTGTACTCACAGCCAAAGGCCACTTTTTTACAAATTGTTAAATCTTGAAAGTGATTTCTTTGTAAGCATAGTCTAGAAGATGAAACACATATATGACCTCCATTATAATCAGTTTTACCAACATTTATGTGTAAACTTGAACAAGCAAAATACAGAATCAAAGCCAATAACATTATCTTTGTTTAATAAAATGAAAAAAAACGGATGATTACCAGTCATTAACTGACATTTACATGCATATCTGATATTAGGGATGCATAATGCTGGATTTCTTGCAGATATCCAACCCTGATGTTTCTGAATTCATTTCAGTCCATACTGATATACTCCATCTATCATCTATAGTACTTATCACCTTTTGGGGTAGCTGGGGAGCCTCACATTGGGTGGGAGCGGGGTGCATCCTGATCCAGTCCCCAGCCAATCGCATGGCCACATAAAGAGACAGACAACCATTCACACTCACACTCATACCTAAGGGCAATTTGAAGTCACCAATCAACCTATCAAGCATATTTTTGGTCTGTAGGAGGACACCGGAGTTCGCAGAGGGAATCCACACATGCACGTAGGGAACATGCAAACTCCACACTGAGAGGCCCTGACTGACACAGGGATCGAACCAGCAACCTTTTTGCTGTTAGGCAATACTGACGTATTGTGCTAAACAAATTTATTAGACCCTCATCCAATGTGAGTTTTATGCCACAGCTGCCCTAAATTAATGGAAATGGTAATTACCAAAGTATTTTTTTTATGTCTCTGTAATGATGAATTCACCAGTACGTAGAAGCTCTGTAACCCAAATTTTATTTTTGATGCTAAAATATAATTATCATTGTTATTCATGAATTTTTAATTGTACTGTTCTACAAAAATACACAAAAAATAGTAACAAACATTATTATTTCTTGATTAAGATGTCAAATTATAGTTATGTTTGTCTTTCTAGACGTTATGATGAATGAAATGTTAGCTTGATTATAAATGCAAGCAGTCATTCACTTCGGTTCCTCTGCTATTTCTTCTAACATTTCACTTTTCACAGTCTGATGGAAGCTCCTACACAACATGTCTTAAAGGCAGGGACGTCGTTCTCATAGCTTTACTAAACTTTTTCTCTGTCTCTTAGCGCTCAAGGTATCAACGTCAAGGCATCTGTTTACATCCATGACTGTTTCACATGCTCACTGTGCTCTCATTAGTCAATGTCTCTGACGTGAGGCCACAAATCGTAGGAGGCAGGACAAAAATTGAACCTGTTAGACTTTCTATCATGGAGCCATGAGGCGTCCCAGACCGGTCATTTCTGGTAGTCATTATGACATTACATGGGATTAATTTCTGTGGCCAACGGGTCTTGAAACCCTAAGACTATTGGGTTGGGCTTTAATCGTGCATGAATCGTGTAGTCTGACTGTGGCAACACTCAACAACAGGTTTGCAGGTTGATTTCTGAAGTCTAGATTTAATGTTTCAACTGAGGATGGGAAAAGGGAGGAAAAGTCTGCTAAGGATTCTGCTTTAAACTGCACAATTTATTGTGTCCAATGTGCGATGTTTACAGTTTGGACATCCACTGTAAATTCCTGAAAAATTCATGTCTGCTGATAAAAAATAATTAATTTTTTGAGTTATCTGCAGATGCAAATGTCCTTCCAAAAAGGCTGGACATCCCTACTAAATTTTCTTATATGCATCTGAAGATGCTCCATAAAGGGGTTTAAACCGAAACTATATCTTAGATGTATTCCAAAAACCTAAAACTGTGGCAACAAGTAGAGATTATGAAGGAAACATTTCTATTTTTACCTTACTGTGGTTTTGGTCTTTGTGCATGGGAACTGGAAAGTGAGCTGGAAATCCCTCACTGCAGTTTTGTCAAGTCTGCCTATGTTGGACTCAGTTTGAAATAAACTAATTTGTCTTTATTTGTGTTTCAGTCACGACAAACAGGAAACAGAGGAGGTGGTGCAGCTACAGGAAGGTAGGAGTAGAACTTTTCTTGATCTGACGACAAATGCAACTTATCTTTGATTAGTCAGCTTTATGTCTTTGAACGACATGCAAGAATCTTTCAAGCAAAAGTCTGCGGTTATCTGCATGAATTCATCCTCTTACATGGGTTATTGTGCTGTGGTCCATCCTCATAAATCTGACATATGTATACCTGTGTGTTGTAGGCGAGGCGGTGGGGGCGGAGGAGCAGACTGCAGTGACCATCACAGGTGTTCCTCAGGCTGCGTTCGCCGACCACAATGTGCAGTACCAGTTCCGTACAGAGAACAGTGGAGGACAGGTGAGCACGGAGGACGTCCCCCTTGAACAACAGTTTGTTTAGTTGGTCACTCAGGCTTCATATTAAATTGTTCGATATTTGATGCTCTGTGTTGGAGACGTGTTGACTGTTTGAGGGCTAGTGAAGGTAAATGATGAGAGCTGCAGACAAACTCTTAAAACCACACCCTGCATACACAACATACTGAGTGTTCCAGCTGATCATCATCATGACTGTTTTGTCTTTCATTTGTGGTTTTATTTTGAGTTTGTATAGTATAATTAAATGCCCACTGTTGGAGCAGTCCTTTCTAAACGTTTGCTCTGTGATCCGTCCTCAGGTGACCTACCGGGTGGTTCAGGTTACAGATGATCAATTAGAAGCAACAGCTGACGGGACAGGAGCCGTGAGTGTCGTCTCCGCGGCAGCGTTTGCTGGAGCCCCTCAGGCAGTGGCTCAGGTGAGTAAACTCACTGTGGGACAGAAGCAGCTGTAAGGGTGCTGTATTTGCTCAATACTTAAGCATACAAAAAGATACACAGCTTTACCAAATGTACTGTTTTACCAACTTTGTTCTGACCCCCACCTTTTCCAGGCTGTTATCCAAAATCCTTTCAGCAATGGGGGAAGTCCTGCGGGGGAGACAGTTGGTGGGGAGACGCGTTTTGCGTATTTTCCTGCTGCCACAGTCAGCGATGGAACGGCCACAGCTGTGTCGTTGCAGGCTACAGACCAAACCATCACACAGGCAGGAGGTAGGAAAACAGCCAGTGCCTCTCAGGGAAAGTGACTGTGCTTTAAAGAGGAACAAGTGAGAATAATTAGAATACAACAAAGAAAAAGAAAGTGTTCATAGCTGGATTGGTTTATCACTGCAAAAGTGCCTTCAGATAAATATCACACTTGGAGGAGGCAACATTTTTAACTTATTATTTTTACTTTTCACTATTACAATAAAGGATTAATGAAAGATGTAAAGAGACACATCCTAGAAGGAGCACCCTGCATTAATAACAACTATGAAGTAAGCCATTTATAAGGCCACATATGATTAAATAGTCACACAAAGATAGTGCCCTTCTTCTTTGCATTAAAGTCTATCAATTCTCCTATTTTTTTAGAGAAGGTTGCTCCTTTAAGTCTCAGAGTAGAAGTTATTGTTTCCATTCTGTACGTTTCTGTTGCTATTTCCATCAATTCCTTGAAATTGGGAGGGGGGCTGTGTCAGGTTTATACCGTCATCTATTTTTAAATTTAAACCTCAGTTTTATGAACAGCATATGAAAGAAGATGAACTGTTTTTTTCTCTGAGAAATCAGTTTCATATTTACTGGAAAAAAAACCATTGCAAGTAACCCACATTTCTTCTGCGTCACACAAACATCTCTTCCTGCTCACCAGAACAACCATGCCACCCTTTGGGTGCAAAAAAGTGCTGAGTGTGTATTAGAGGATAGATCAATCAATCAATCAATCAATCAATCTTTATTTGTATAGCGCCAATTCATAACAAGTGTTATCTCAAGACACTTTACAATAGAGCACAAAGCTCTTCATATTATGGATACACATATATGCATAGATACATATATACATATAAAAATACACATATACATATATATACAAATATATACATCCAACACCCAACATGAATCCATATAGCCAGATCAGAAAACACTTTAGCAACAATTTAACACTGATGCAAAGATTTTTGTTTCCATTAAAGAGCATGTGTATAAAGATTTGTGAAGTGTTTCAGAGCCCATGTTGTGCTATTTTGAGTTAATTTGCCCTTTAGTTTGTTTAACATGTCCAAAAAAAAGTCTGTGGCATCTGGATTACTCATTCTTCCCATATCCATATCCTAACACCTACCTGAAACGTCTCTTTTACCTCGTCCCTCAGAGTAGGCCTACCAGTGTGATGTCCAACCATTGTTACATCATCAGTTTAAGCCTATTGGCTCACTTTAGCAAGAGCAGTGCAGAGCATAGACATTAGAATAAATGCAGATGTTGACAACGTGGCGCACAGCAGCACTGAACTGTCCACAGCAGCCATCAAAAATGAATATATGAAGCTGATTTAAGGCTAAATGTGACCTCTTTAAAGAGGAGCTCAGTGGCCTTTGGCAAAATGAGGACCAGGTGAGGCTGTGTGTCCAGTTTGATGGAGAGACTGAATAGACGCTCATACACGTATAACTTCATGTTATTTATAATGCTATTATGCTGATCCCTGTTCAGATGAGTATTTGTTTACATCCCTGATAATTGAATATGGGTTCCTGAAAGCCATTCAACGATTTGATAGTATTCTTGTTTTTATTAACTTTATATACATCTTGTAGCGTATTTTAACATGGACTTGTTCTTCAGAGTCATTTAAAGCTGTTTATTATTAAATTTGCAATTTGCAAATATAACTTTTGTGTGACTCATTTTCTAAATATTTGTCTCTTGAAATGCAGGTCAGTTTTATGTGATGATGAGCCCTCCTGAGGTCCTGCAGACGACAACCCCTCGCACCATCGCCCCTCGCACACACACCTACACTGCGTAAGTATAACAAAGCACCTCCTCACACCTTCATCCCTTCCCTTAACTTACCAAATCACCCAAAATCTTCCCACGTGTTTGGCCAACTATTCACCTCCACATCTCTCACCCTCTTTGTCCCTGTAATTTCACTGTGGATCAGACTGTCCTCCTCCCTTTTGTGGAATGATCAGTTTTGTCATTGTGTTTAGAAAATAAAGCTACAAAAACAAATCATTTAAAACATCAAACATCTGAAAACCACACTCTGTCCTACTTACCTGCCATCCCCAGAGACCTCGGTGAAAGCGACATGTTGCAGCATGGCAGTACAAACTGGTGAGAAGAACTTTCACATACGCCCCCACCCAGCCCCCATCATGTGTTGTAGAAGTAGTCCTCACTGATCTGTCATTAGCATCCAAGTGTGTTAACAGGTTTAGCAAATAGGTGTGTACCATAATGGAAAACAAAGCGCCTTGTGCCAAATCGGAGTAGAGTCAAGGAGGTGCCACAAATGAAAAAGCACCAGAAAGGGCCGTTTTGGGCCAGTAGTTATCAATGACATGAACTTGTAAGCATACATTTTAATTTCTTATCTTACAGGCTGGATTACAGCTTAAGGCCTCAAAGTTCACATGCTCTGTTTCTCAAATTAAGGTAGCAAGGATTCAACAACTATTGGCAGAATGGACCCTCACAATTTAACAGCCAAAAAAATAAAAGCAAAGCCCCCATTAATGGTTGTCTGTCCCCATACATTTTACCTTGAGGATATTTTTATTCTGCTGGAAAGTTAGGATATTATAGATTTGAAACTTGAAAAAAGTTGACATATCCTTAAAGTATTTGTCACATTTGTTTTTCTGTCTTTACAGGAAGGTGGAGGGTCCCCGGGCGCCCAGAGATGAGAGGCGAAGAGCACAGCACAATGAAGGTATG
This sequence comes from Cetoscarus ocellatus, assembly GCA_037902135.1. Lineage (NCBI taxonomy): Eukaryota > Metazoa > Chordata > Actinopteri > Labriformes > Labridae > Cetoscarus > Cetoscarus ocellatus. Next base: position 1,875,449 of record JBAMNC010000076.1, read on the forward strand.
AGCTTTTAAGTAGCTCTTTCTCAGTGCATTCCCACAACAGTGCTGAAAACGGACGGCAGCATGAGCTTCACATACACACAAAGGAATGCACATATTCTAAAGCCGCATTCACACTGAACGCGACTTGGCGACCGAGTGTTTATGGACCGACTGTCCATAAATAGCTCACTACATCACAATCAATGAAATGTTACAGCACTAATGTAACTGTATGTCCAGGCTAAATTAACAAATTTGGGGACACCAACCCCTTTCATCTGCATGACCAACTGCCACAACCAAAAGGCCGAAGACAAGAATCTGCAAGTGTGTGAGGAGAACACACCCAACCCAGTCTCAGTTGCAGCCATGCTAACATGCTTAAATTTTTTGAGCTGAATCTGGATGCAAATGATCACATGTTGCTAACAGACAATGAAAAAAGAGAGGATGGGCTAGAGGAAATAGTGTCAGAAGATGATAGGAAGTAGTGGGAATATCATTACAACGATGGCAAACAGTGAGAGAGGGAAAAGGGCAACAAAGTGAACCTGGACCACAGAAATGAAGAGGGATTGATCAAGTTGTGGCAGGAGCACGAGCACGATATAATGTTGATTGCAGTGCATAGTGCAAGAGTTTGATGAGCTTAGTTGGCTTAAGTTGGTTTGACAAATCGTGTAATCTGTGATCTCTTGTCAGGCACAGTTGTTAAGTGTGTGATCTCATCTTTCGGTCGTCATACAAAAATCTGCTGAAACCAGTCAGTGTGAACTCTTAGTCTTAGTCAAAATCTATGAAGACTGAATGTTGTGTAGTGTGTCCCCACCTTAATAATCACTGAGAGTCTGCGTGATATTAGCCTCAGTCGTCAGAGAGCTTAACACTGCACACAGAGTCTGTTTCGATGTTCAAGTAACAGACAAACTAATATTACATGCAAGGAAGATGCTGAGTTATGCAGATCTTTGGTGTTTATTTCCCACTATCAACAATACTTTGCTACTTGTAAATGCTCTGACAAATGTCCCAAAAGTGCTACTACCTCTTTCTCCTCTACCTCTTCTCCTCCTACTGTGTGTGTGTGTGTGTGTGTGTGTGTGTGTGTGTGTGTGTGTGTCTGAGCTACTGTCAGAGTGCTGAAGTGGGATAATAAGAGGAAGGGCAATATTTGCAATACGATGCAACTTAAGACCCAAAGAAGAGTGTCCCAATTTAGAGAAAGTAACATTTGTTACATCAAAATTCTTTAAACTGCATTACATGTAGTTCTTAACATAAAAACGAAATGTATGTCACAAGAGGAAAAAGTATTACATGTCAGATTTCTCTAGTATCTTTGAGTCCTAACACACACACCTCTGTGTTCCCTTGTTTGCTTCACCACATCCATCTTGACTCTGTTACTTCAATAGCCGACGCAGAAAGGGGATCACTGCACCCCTGCATTACACTCTGAGGCACTCATACTGAAGGCGAAATGTTATGGGGCGTGAATATCAAACCTCAAAACAGCACTGGGAATGAACCATGTGTCGTGACCATGATTACAGAAGTTATTCATCCGGTCCATTTCTTCTCATGTGTTGTCATTTTACTGCTCAAGGTAGCTTGTTTGTGTGTATACATGGGACATTCAAAGTGTTTTTTTTTTTTACCTTTACTGAGGTTTTATTCATGTTTTTCCTGTATGAAATGTTGATGTCTGTGTTGTCAGCCAGGGTTCGAAATATAAGACTGTTCTTTATTGTGTTTTAGTTGAGAGAAGAAGAAGAGACAAGATCAATAACTGGATTGTCACGCTATCGAAAATCATCCCTGACTGCAGCGTAGACAGCAGAACTGGAGCGGTGAGTGCTGAACACTATAAAAAGCAGCTTCAATACACTCTGTTTCTCTAGGTTTGGGATTATTTAGCCAGACTGCAGACAGAAATGCTGATGTCTTCCTTTTTAAGGTGAAGTGATTTTAAAATGTCTTGTGCTGTATTTCTCAGAGTAAAGGAGGCATCCTGTCCAAAGCTTGTGACTACATCCGGGAGCTGCGCCAGAGTAACCAGCGACTGCAGGAGAGTTACAAAGAGGTGGAGCGAGTGGAGATGGACAACGAGCTTCTTCGACAACAGGTTAACTTCACATGTAGTCCTTGATTGCACTCAGCTTAAGTCAAATGTTTATCTACTCGTTTTGGGAAGGTCAACAGGTCTAGTAAGATCTAGTAAGGTAGTTACTAAGGAGTGCAGGCAAAAGACCACGACAGCTTTTACTAAATTCTCAGTTCATGAGAAATGCGCTGTCCCTCTTTGAAAAAAAGTCCCCTTGAAACGCTCTGTTTTGTACTTTCTGGGGTTCATTATGTCATAGCTTTACAGCCTCAGCCTACATGTGTGTTCACTCCCAGCCTTTAACCCTTTAACCCGTCTCCTCCCTCCCATCAGACATCGTTTGAGCAGAGTTCATTACAATAGCCTCCTGTGGCCTCCCCACCCCCAGATCTGAGCATTTCCAAAGGGGAGGGGAAAGAGTTGCAGCTGATCCTCTACAGAGTCGGAATTTTGTTTAATAACTTAAATCAAAACACTGATTATTAGACACCCAAGAAGTGATGTAAACAGTCAAACACACCAGGACATGGGACCCTTAAAATGTAGTGATTGGTCTGTACATTAGTTTCATGGACATGTTCACCCATATATGCTAGCTTTGTGTCATGTCACACTGCTGCCAGAGGACAAAACATTCAAACCGTTGGCAGGAAAAAGGCACAAACACACCTGGTGTTGAAAACAGTTCTTGCTTTAATTCACTTTTCCTAGCAGCTGCCTAACTTTTTGAATTTATCTGGCAATGATGCTCCAATCGTCCCAATCAGGGTCTTTTAAAGCAGGAGGAGGTGGGAGGTGGGAGCTGCGAGCGTGATGACAGAAAGTGACTGCTAGTACAGAGGTTAGCATTGATGCTAACACCTTTTAGTAGATATTTTCCCAGATCTGGACAGCATTTCTTTATTAAATTAAAAGCACTTCTCATTTCTCAAAAGAAATAATATTTGCGCTCCACCTCGGACATGTTTTAGCGACAGTTTGCTCTACCGAGTGGCTTATGTTTTGTATTTAACACCACAGCAGTAACACCCGCCTACTACATTATCTGACTGACCAGTAGTGAATGTTATTGATGGACGTTCATCAAATCACTTCCTGGATATGCTTTGAAAGGTTCTACCCTCAACAAACACTTTATGGTCTTGTAAAACCTATGTGATTTAGTATATACTGAATGGTCCATCTGGCTTTTCAGGTTGTTGTTCTCATGCTGCAGCTACATAGTGAGGCAGTGCCTTCAAATCAGCTGCTGAATTTGTCCATAGCTTCTTGTCTACTTGTCCATAGCTTCTTGTCTACCTTTCTGTGTCTAACAATCTTCTTTTTTTTCCTAGATTGAAGAGCTGAAGAATGATAATGCACTTCTTCGAGCACAGCTACAGCAGCACGGCATAGAAATCAACGGAGATGCATCGACACAATGATCGTGGGTCGGACACGTCAGCATCACAAACACAGTGTTGCATCCTGTCACACACCTGAACAGTACAACCCAGGAAATAAATACCAACAAGAGACAATTTTAATTTGGACCACACAAACACAGATATTGTGAAAAAAACTGAAGGACTATGAACTGAAAACTCCTCCTCATGTCTCAGCTGTTTGAAGGCTGAACTCTGACATCCTATCTGTGTAGCTAAGTGAACCTCTCACCTCTGCTTCAAGGAAATCAACCCTCTCCACAGCACCACCACGCTTGCACCAATCTTTCTTTTTACTTTAAATTATGAACCCCTCACAAGGAATTTACTTTTAATGATTTCTGCCTTTTATCGTCCTGCAAACTCCTACTTCTTTTGTTTTAGTTGACTTTTGCTGTGTCTGAAACTACTAAATGTGAAATGAATGATAGATCCGATTTCCTTTTAATTTATTAGTCTTCAAGGAATGTGAAAATGGGAAGAAAAGCTGAACTCTGACTTTACTCTGTCTTTAAAAACAAATAATGTCTTTGGAATATCTTGCTCACTGACAATGCATCATATTTGTATATAGTTGATCAATGTGCAGTTTGGGGTAACAGTTTCAATATTTTCCTTATAATACTGACACTCCAAGCACCAGGCGGGGCTTTAAAACTAAATAAAACAAGTCAAGGAATTTCCAAAACTTTTAAGCTTTTAAAGGGTCAGAGTAAAAGCAGCTTTGATGGCAAAAGCTTGAAGGTTTTACTTTTAGTGCAAGGCCTTAATAGAAGCCTGTTGGAGAATCTAGGTATTAATATAGCTCAGGTAATTGGGGTAGTGCATTGGCAAGTGGTTCCCAGACTCAGTGAAGTCTTTACGAATAGAGTACCTTTCTCTGTTTTGTCCCCTCTAGGTGCAATGTACAGATAAATGAGAATATGGAGATTTTCAATGTGTGAATGATTTTTAATGGGCATTAAAATATTGTTTGTTTGTATATCTGCTTTAATAGGTCACTGGTGTGATGCACTGAAAGAGGTTCAGTCATAAGGGGTATTGGTTTGAGACCAGCCTCTGTTTGGTCCACTCATCCTGCTGCATTTAAGTGGCTTTTTTGCAATATTTCCTATTTCTTACAGTCTTTGGGAACCCTTGCTGGTGAGAAAAGACCTTATAAAAATAACCATGGTCATGAATGTGCTAAGGGTAATTTAGAAATAAGTGATGATAACTAACCAGCTTTTGTCTACACTGAAAGTCACCACAGCATGGAAATATAACCACTGGCATGGCTAATTCTGATACTACAATAAAACAGAAGTGTTTATACCTGAATGTGGTTGAAAGCAGTGCCTAAATTTGGAAACGAGACATCCAGAAGGTCAAAGGAAACTTAACTTTTTGCATTTTGATGACATCTAGGAGAAACCCTGCTTATTAACAGTACTTAAAGCATGGACCACAGCCCTGGTAAACCTGGTAAACCCTACAGATGCTGCATTTGGGTCATTTTCACTGAATAAGAATCATAAGCGCAGATATATCCCCTGTAAATGATCATACTGGGTTACATGTATTAAGTCTCACAACTAACAAAATGCAGCCAGGAAATTCAGTTTACATTTTATGATGTAAGTTGTCTGATTGAGCTGCAGAGTGTTGCAGCAGGTTGTCCTGGTGCCTTACTGCTAGAATGTTGCTGGTTCAACTCCCCAGTGGGGCGGGGCCTTTCTGTGTGTGAAGTTTGTATGTTCTCCCTGTGGATGCTTTAGTCTTTTTCTGGGTACTCTGGAGTCCTCTACCAACCAGAAACGTGCTTGTGAGGTAAATTGGTGATTCTAAATTGCCCCGATTATAGGTCTGAGTATATGCGTGAATGGTTGTCTGTCTCTCTATGTCAGCCCTGTGACTGGATCGCAACCAGCCTAGACTGTACCCCGCTTCACAAGGATGTGCACCAGCTCCCAAGTGATCCTGAAAGGGATATGGATGATGGATGGATATTTTCTGATAAACAAAACTAGTGTAACTGTTAAACTGGTGTTGAATCAACTGGAGACATCCTGTAAAATATTGCTTACTGGTGAGAAGAACTTCTGAGACATTTATGTTGCTAGGAAAGAGTTTGCAGAATCATGAAGTATACATAAAAACAGTTTAATCTAATGTATGGTAGCAACACCGTGCGTTCACATCACAGTCTCTTATTGATGAGGGTTTCAGTAGGCCCCAGAACAATACAGGTTTCAAAGTGGACAGTGGCATATTTAAGTTTGGAAAAGGCTGCTAAATAAGATTAACATTAGCATCTTTTATTCATGTGACCTGAAAAATATTATCAGTATTTTGAAATATCAATTCTTTCACTTTTCTTTAAAGATATAAGGCTTTTTATGTTTTACCTGAAAAAAAAAGTAATATTTAGGCATCTTTTAAACTAATTAACTTCCATAAAATAATACCGATATAAAATAGGCCCCTTTGAACATTACCAGAGTATAATAGTTTCATTTTTGCTGTTGCTGTAACAAATAGCATGTTACAGTATTTCAGGATGTGAAAAAAGGGTTATAGAGAAAGATAAATGTATAATCAGCAAAAGATTTGGCTCTATTATTGATTCAAAATATCAAAGACTTAGGAGGGCTAATTACACAGTAAATTAAAATATTTAAAGCTCTAAATGGTCCAAATGCCAGAAAGTTCTGCATAGTGCATAATTTAAGTCAATATTGATTCTATAATTTTAGCTGAAGAGTGTTTTCTCCACTGTTTGGAACTTTTTTTAGTCTTTAAACAGAAAATCTTAGATGTATCATAAGTGGACCATTAAAAAGATCTATCATATATATTTGTCAGTTTGCTTGGTTCGAGAAACCATGGAAAGCTGGTTTGGTATAGGGCCAAATCTGATATCTTTTCATGGGACAGCGCCCCTGTTCTAATGTAGAAATATTCAGAATTGAGAGATTTTCTTGCCAAAATATCAGACTAAGACTGTTGAAAAAAACATACTAACAACATGTAGTAGAGTACTGGCCATATGATATTGTTACAGAGGGGCTAAGATTAAGTTTAGGGGATAATGGGTCTAAAATCGCCTTGGTTTTACCTTGTTTGTAGTCGTTGAAGGACAACACTAGCTCTGCCGTCATCTGTTAATAATTTAAATTTCAGTAACCGTTTGCTGCTCTGTTGACTGGCAACGGCTCCAGTTGTTGCCATGACAGTACGTGTCCAAGAGAAGCAGCACGCGCCGACTGTTGAACCCTCCAGAAACTCGGTGAGTAAAAAAGTCCTCATCAAAAGTCTGAAAATAAGGTCAAACTTGTATTTGTTTTGTATTTAAGACGTGGCCCTGAACTACGACAGTCTTAGGCGTCGTGTCAACAGTACTTGTCTCGTCTTTTTATGGCCTTGTCACCTTTGCATGCAGAGATACTTCTCTTGTTTGGACGTAAAGAAGCCATTCCCTGGATCTTCCGTCTGTCTGACTGTTGGTCCTCAAAGTTCTGTTAGACTTTACTTTCTGTCCTCTTCTTGCAGTCACACAAGAATAAATGCAGTTTTTGGTTCAAAAACAGGCTAGCTTCATCCTTGAAATGCCACATCAGATCTTCATGAAATGGAGTGGATTACGTGGTGGCCCCCATCTAGTCTGCATTGGAATTAGGCTGTGGTAACAGGGGGGTTAGTTTGTCATCTCTTATCTGTGGTATTTCCAAGGGCTTTTATTTTGAAAGGCCACATCAGATTGAAACTGGGTGGATGTTGGGATGGTACCTAAGCAGTCTACTCTAGAACAAGTCTGTGGAAACAAGGAAGGCTTTTTTTTTAATCTCAATTAAAATTTAGTGGGAAATCCATCTTTTTTCATCTTTATTAGGGCTTTTATTTTGTAATCATACAACTTAACAGCTATAGGATTGCTGGTTCAAGCCCCTTGTCAGTCAGGCCTTTCATTGGGGGGTTTTATGTTCTTCCTGTGCATGTGAGGGTTCTCTCTGGGCATTCTGGCTTCCTCTCAGAGACCTAAAACATGCTTGTAAGGTAAACTGGGGACTCTACTGCCCTCAGGTGTGAGTGTGTGAATAGTCTCTCTATGGGGCTCGACCGCAGTTACAAGGAGACTAGCACATCAGTCATCTTAGAGCCAGTTTAAAATCTTTAATACAATATTCATTACAACTCTCTCAATTATTAATGAAGGTTATTTAGTGTCTGTGTTTGGAACGTTACTAATCAATCAATCTTCTTCATTTTGGGTATTTGTCACAAGTTTCTTCAGCAAACTAAAATGATTGGCATCTGCAAAGTCATGACAAAGCACAACTAATCACACAATACCAGCCATGGAAGTATCAATCATTACCTATTTATACACTGTATGAGGCAAACACAATTGTAATTATACTTGGTTAAAACAATTTATTAGCTGTAATGATTGGGAAACTTTTGTGTGTTGTTACATTTACTACTTGTGCCATTAGGTTTAAGTTTTATTTTCTGCTACACATTATGGTAGCTGTTAGATGATAATCTGCCAAAACAGTTCATCTTTTGAAGAAAGTGGAATATATTTCGCTGGTAAGAGATATTATGCACATGGTAAAATACTTTTAAAACTATATAGAATATATACGGATAAATAATATTGTGCCTGTTTTTTTTTGCAGAAGGTACAGTAGATAAAGAGGGAGTTTTTGTAGAAAGTTAAATATTTTTCACCACACTGAAGTTTTTGTTTCAAAGGGTAAAACACTTTCTCTGACTGAGATGGTTTTTGATTGATGAGTGATGTTTTGCTGGTGATTTTTCTCTGTGAAAGGATAAGATAAGATTTTTTTGCAGAATTTTTTTGATGTTTTTGCTGATTTTTTTTTAATATTTCATTTAACATTTATATGACTCTGTTATTTCATATAAATACACAAAATATATATAAAAAATATTAAAAACTATCTTCACTCATACACCCATGCAAAGTATTTGCAACATTAGTCATAACAGAATTGCACATTTTTAAAGCAGGTGTAAGATGATGTTTAGTGCATCACTGTGGACTGACTTAGTTTTCTTCTGCAAAAGTTTTACAGAAAATACTTGGACTGGCCTGTTTTCATGTATCCTTAACAGAAGGATGTCTGCACTTCCTGCAAAGCCCAGTCTACACCACAGTGTGTCTGACTGGCACAGTAACAACCACCAGCTGTCTGCCTCAGCCCAACATGAGCGACATGTTTCTAATGTGATCCGGCAGGAAGGAAGATCACTGCGCAACGAGACAAACTGTAAGGTGGGTTTTTATTTAACAGGACTCCTGCCAGAGGTATTCACAATCAGTTTCACAGTCTGCAGGATGTTGCAGCATCCATTTTTATAGATTCCCGTAAATGTTATCATTATAACACCAACTCCATTTAACTTTTCTCTGTAGACAATCTGGGATGAAAGCGAATCCTCTCGCAGGCTCAGTGACCGGGCCTGGGATGTTGCCCGCTGGAAAGATGTGCTGGAGAGCTGCGCACAAAAAGTGGATGAGGAGATGGATGCCTTAACTCTGGTGATTAATTTTAAGGACTCTGAATAATTATTTTTTATGTTTTTGAGGAATGTTGGCTTTTTATATTTAATGTTAGACCCCTTATACATTAAAAAAACTGTCAAACTGTATATATGTTGCACATTTCCTACAGAGGGCAACACAGTGTGCTTCACATTCAGTCAATCAAACTGTATTTGTGTTGTTGCTATCTATAGTAAGCGTTATTTCAGACACTCAGCAAAAGAGTAAGTCTACACTGGACATACTGATACACATGTTATGTACAAAGACCTAACAGTAGTGATGAATGCTCAATAGAGCGTTGAGTCCAAAAATACGCAAGTGAATTAGCAGTTAGCACTTCCTGGTCTCAAAACCTGAAACTAAATGGGATTTAGCACCCCTGTTTCAGATAAGTGCCTGATGTCGCCTGCTTTTGAGTTTTAAACCACTGTTGTGTGTTTGCGAACTAACTGCTAACAAGGACAACAAAAAATGGTTGAGGTCCCAACGGCAAGCATTTCTGATTGTTCTTTATAATCAATTATTCATCCATTATTGCCACAGCCATGAGGACCAATTTAATAAGTGCTTTGACAGTAGCTTACTATTAGCTTTTCACTCTTGCTGATTACGTATAAGCTTAAAAAATCGTGAAAAGTGAGTTTGTTAAGACTGTCACAAAAAACAGAACATGTACTTTTCTTAAGTAAGTTCTTTAATAAGAAAATCTGAAGCATAACTAGACTAACTGTGATCAGCCATCTGCTATATCTGTTTTGGAGGTGTGAGTGGTTAGAGGGAGAGAGGGGCAGAAACTAAGTAGAAAGCACTCGGAGAGCGCAAACCTCTGCAAAGGTAGCTCACCTATTGTTGTTACATCTATAAGCAATAGTTCCATGATACAGTTACCATCATAATATGATTCCTAGCACTCAGGATCATGTTGATATCATTATTAGTTTGACAGTTATAAAGCAAAAACGGTTGTTCGCTTATGGCAGTTACCTGGATCACCACCAAAATCTAATCATTTTTAAGTTGGGCCATTACCAGCATCTCCTGAAAATTTCAGAAAAATTCATCCAGTAGTTTTTGTGTAATCTTGCTAACAAACAAACAAACATACGTTGGCAAAAACATAACCTCCTTGACGGGGGTTGCAAATACCAGTTAGTTTCATTTAAAATGTAAAGATCTCGGCTACCCTTCAGAGGATGGTGACCATGTTTGACCTCATCTTTCTGTGTGTTTGGACAGTCTAAAGAGCAAACAGAGCAGGCCTTGGCTGCGACAGCCGTTCCCCTGGAGGTCACCAGTGAATGTTTGACACTGAGAGATGGACGCCGAGGGTTGGAGCTTGTCACAGACCCTGTGGATGAGCAGCTGAAAAAGGAGGCAGCGCTCATCAATAAGTTGCAGCAGGTTCTACAAAAGCACATAGACAAGGCCTTTGAGCAGCTGTGGTAAGAACTGTTATTGCTTGATGTCTTAATACCAAACTTTTTTCAATTTCTTACACAATTCATGGTTCATATTTCAGTGTTTTGCAGGAAGCTCGGCATCACCTGACTGCTGATCTTCAAAACAAGATGGACGCCTTGGACATTGATATGTCGTGCCTGTCTCTTACAATAAAGTCACCTCAGATCTCTCTGAAACCCAACCCTACTCGTGTACCATCAGGGTAATCTAAGAATAAGGATGTGCATGAAATAACATAGTGTAACAACACAATTGACTGTTTGTAGGCTCACTGATTGGTTCACTGACCAGCCAATCAGAATCAGAGAGCCCCTCATCAAGCAGCCATTGTTGGTTACTACAGACAGATCCTTCCTGTGATGGCAGAGTCTGTTTTACAGCAGTGTGGTGAAAATGTGATCTTAACTTTGTTACAATCAGCACTAAAAATCACAAAAAAATGATCTACTCTCAAAAGTAAGAAAAAAAAAAGTCTTGGAATATTTAGCAGAAATAATAAAAGCATTTTGTTGGTGTGAACAGTCAGTGTTAGACAACACCCCTTTGGTCAATCAGCTGTAATATTTCTTTCATTAATAATTTTAAGAGATTCATAAAGATTTTAAGTTTACTTTATACGTCCCACTGTAGTTTTGTCCTCAGTCTGCTTCAGGGCCAAAGTTTAAAAGGATTGAAATTGATAAAACATGAATAAAAATTAGTCTAAAAAAGTCTTTACCTCTACCAAGGAGGTGATGTTTTTGCCAGTGTTTGTGGGTTTCTTTGTTTGTTATGAATAATTCAAAAACTAATTTACAGACCATGATGAAATTTTCAGAGAATGTGGTACAAGAAAGAAGTAATTAGATTTAAGTGGTGATCCAAATTAGTACTCAATAAGTACTCAATAGATTTTAGTGACATTTTCAGGAAATGTTAGTAATGCCACAAAGGAGAACTGATTAGCTTTTGGTGGTGATCTGAATCCGGATGTGGGTTCAGGATTTATTTCAAAGTTTTGTTAACAATGTGGAATAGGGTAGTTTTCCAAATTGTTGTCAATATCTTGCTCGACAATGTTGGAAATGCCAGAGGTTTGTGCCCACAGAGCACTCTTAGTGTCCAGTTGTTTCAGATGGGAGGGAGGCCAGCAACTACACATTTTTTCTAACCTAGTAACAGCTACAAAGGTGGGTGGGGTTTGCTCAGGATCAGTTCCTGTAAAGAGCGGGGTTTGACAAAGTGTCAACTGTAGTTTTCCCCCATGTTTTACACCAACCTTAAGAGTAAAACTTGGGTCATGATGCACTTAAATTACTGCTTGATTTCACCGTTTATCCATGCAGTTGATCGGGTGAAATACTGAACTGTCTGTGTTGTTGCAGTTCCTCAACCCCCCAGGAGTGGGTCCAGTTCAGTCAGTATAATGTGGCTCGTGCCCAGGAGGCTATGCAGCTCTCCCAACAAATGAGGGAGGACATGAGTCTCACCAGAGCCCAGGTGTGTGTCATAAAAGTGCACCTGCATCTGTTTGCTTTATGTAACTTGAATGCATGACGCACAAGCTGATGAGATACCTTTTCCATTGCATTTCCTGTGGTGAAATTTGCTATATTACATTCTTAACTAAATCTACTTCCTTTAATATCAAAGATTCATAAGGTGAGCTTATATATAAACTAAAGATATACACATTTCAAGGGAGGGAATCTGACATGGTCTTGTTACTTTAGTTTTATGCTGTAGTTTTTATCTTGATATAGTTTCTTCCGTGGGCAACATATAATAACTGCAATGATCTGTTTTGTGTTTCTTAGCTGCAGAATGAGTTGGACATCCAGCGCAGAGCCACAGAGTTTGCTCTCCGTAAGCGTAATCACCATGAAGAGCAGGCCCGTGATGAACTGGAGTGGCAGATAAAAAATGTAAGCTGTCTTGTAGCTAACAGTAATACTAATCTTTTTGACTGCAGTTTTTGCAGTTTTAAAGTTAAACTCACAAGTTTATCCAGGTATTTTGTCTGTAGTGTCGCACATCCTTCACTGAGGCCTCCTGTTTGTACTTCTGCTTGTAGACTGAAGATGAAATGCTAGAAATGGAGAGCGACATCCATGAGCTGGATGCGGATATGCAGGCGAAGACAGCTTCCCTTAAACTGGCCCACACCCGACTGGAGAACAGGACCAACAGACCTGGCATGGACCTCTGCAGAGATGAGGTCTATAGAGAACTCATATCTTTGTATATTTATTAGCACCATGACAGTACAAATTAGCCTAGCACTGATTTAATTATTGGATATTCTTTATAAAGCTCTGCCTTGGGTCATCTTTTGTTTCTTTTATATCTGCAGGTGCAGCATTGCCTTGTGAATGAGGTCCGCCAGCTGGAGGCCACAATTGCTGCTCTGAAGCAGAAACTATCCGAGGCTCAGTAAGTCAGAGTGTGGTTAATGTCTATGATTTCCATGTTATCCATTTTTAATCAACTCTTTTCTTTGTAAAAATTATTCATAAGAAACAAGATTGCAGAAAAAGGTAAGGAAAAAAACGTAATAAACATATAATAAATGTACAAGAAATTGGCAGCACTTGTCTGACATATAAACAAAAAACATGCATCCCATTTAGTAATACACAAACTCAACCACAGACGTTATTTAAAGCTGTAACAAGAGGTAGATATAAAGAGGTCATATCAGGCCTTAACTTGGGTTCAGATACTCGCCATACCACGTTTTGGCACCCCTCTGAAGGGATACCAAACTAACCCTAGAAGGTGGAGCTAACCCTTTAAAGCCTGAAAACACAAATTATAGCCAGAAAATCCTATTTTTTGAAGCTGAAATGTTTATTTCACTTTCTACTGAAATCCCAAAAAATCAAAATTTCCATAAAATTTAACATACGTATTTTTTGTATCACATTTGATACATTAGGTCTTTTTGTCAACTGATAATCGACTTGAGGACATTTTTACCATTTATCTGATTGTATTCAGATGTTTTTGTTAGTTATTTGTTGATCATATTGATTAATTAGAGGAATCATAAAAGTATGTATCAAATATGATACATACTGTTAAGGTTAAGTGCAGCAGTCTGTTGATTGGTCACAAAAATCGTAAATTCTTGTGTGACAAGCTGAACCAACAGACATGCTGTAAAGAATGTGCACATGAATCAATGCTTCATGGAGTATTTGAGTGCTTAAGTCCTCCATTGTTGCTCTTAGTTTACAATCCCACCCTACTTCAGACCGCTTCACTGTGACGTCACACATTTACGTAGCTGGCAGGACCCTCCCCCTCTGGCTCACATCCCCGCCCTCGTGAAGGTACAGCTGGTGGTGGAAACGCAAACAAGATCAGTGTCAACCACCAGACCACTTGGTGGAAACGAGGCTTTAGTTTTGACAAACTGAATACCCCTGATCCACCTGTATTCTCAATCTGTGAGACGCTCTGTTGGAGCTCCTGACAGTTCATGTCCCCCTTCCCTCTGTGGATACAGTCTGCTCTGATTAACTGACAGTCTGCTCTGTGGTAATGGCGCCATGTATTCAACGGCTCTGCATTCATGCTACGGTAAATGCTCTGCCCAAGCCAATGAGTTAAGTGTAAAAAGTTACTCATTATATTTTTTTTGTGTCTTGCCCAAACTGACCTGACCTGAACTCTGCAGAACAGAAAGAAAACATTTCACATTGTCTCTCTCTAATTTTATGCACAGGCTTAATTCAACACATTAGATCACAGGTTTTTCTGAAAGGGAAAAAGGACAGTTGTAGCACTTGAACACGCACGTAAATGTGTGGTTCCTTTTAATTTTGTTAGAATCTGTAAATTTTTGTTGCTTTTTTATTTACTGTAAAAAAAGCAACAACAAAGAAACATTGTGAAGCTTTAGGTCGTAGTTTCCTCTGCTTCTAGTGGTCGTAAAGAAATAATTAAAAGAGAACCTGCAGATCAAAAATAACACACAACAGTACCCAGTATTTGAGAAACAGGGAAAGAAATCACTGGAACATTCATTCCATCCTCGTCTCACACAGGAACTCTCTACAGAAGATGAAGCTCCATCATGGCCGCATGCTCCTGGATCTTTCCAGAAAACAAGAAGCTCTGTCTCTGGAACAACGAAGCATGAACACTCGTACTCGTCTCACGTCTGCCTCCAGCAAAGATAAAACATCTGTGCCGCTGGTTCCTCTGACAAACTCCAGCGGGAGGAGCAACCTGCAGCTGCTGGCCCAGTAAGACCAGGGTTAGCTGTTTTAAAAATAGTTCAGGAATAAGCCCTGATTTACATAAATATTATTTATTTAATATTTAATGTGAACCCTAAAGGTCAACAACAAGTAATGGACACAAATTACACTGTCTATCCTTGAGATTCATTCTTTTTTGGAATCTCAATCAAACATCCTCAATTCTGTGTTGTACATTTATTTATTTGACAAAAATGCCATCTTTTTTTAAACTCTTATGCAAATCAGTCTAAACTTTGGTTTGTGGAGGATAGATTGCCTTTAGTTGTGCTGTGTGAAATGATATTTTAATCCCTAAATTGTCCATTTTAAGTCTTACAAAAGATATCCAGATTACATTTTAAAGATGAGGATTATCTGCTTGTTTGCACCCTTCTTTATTCTGTGTCATGCCATTAAATTCATCCCTCTGTTCTAAATCTATTTTTACATTTCTGTCTAAAATTATCCTGTTAAGTGGAAGTTAAGTGCTCCCATTCCTGTTTGTTGTGGTCATTACTTTCAATGGAAATTGGCTTTAATGGTTTTGTTTTTGCCTTTTTGTAATGTTTGATCAACAGACCTTTTAACAGCACGAAAACAGTGATAGTGACATGAACTTTGACTGCTATATAGTTTATGTTGTTTAGATTCAAAAAATCTGGTAAACAAGCTTTCATTGTGGTCACTTCGACAATTAAACCTTTCAAGTCTCTTGGGTCATGTCTCCTGATTTATGTTTGTGCATCTTCACTAAGATTTGATAGAGGTAATAAGGTTTTAAGGAATGTCTAATAAACTGTTTTTGCACATATATATACATAGTCAGTTCTCCTTTAAAAAGATTTACTGCCTGTGAACACCATCCATTTCACACCACCTGCAATAAATCACATTAAGTTCAGCCTGCATGTTGAGCTAATCTACTGTGTACAGACTGTCAGACTCTAGACTGAGAGACTCACTAAGAATCAATTAATGAAAAAAAATCTGTGAATAATCATCCACCTGCCTTATAGAAAGATATTGCACTGTTTTTGCTGAGAACAAGAAGTAGCCATGAGTTATCATATCCAAGGGGTCATATATTCATTTTAAAGTTTGGTCTCTGTAGTAGTTTGTGGTGCAAAAAACATTAAGTTATATCTGTACATCAATTGGCTGATCAGATCATTAAAGTCTAAATATAAAAGTCTAAATATAGACTAGAGTAGTGGTCTATATGGCACAGCTTTATTTTGAAATTCCCACTGCACACCAACCTTGCAGTGCATATAGATCTGCCTGTTTCAATGTCTGTATTCAGGCAGATCCATTTGCCAAACATCAATCTACAACAACTGTGCACGGCCCAAAGTGGCACTCCCAAATCAGAGCCCATTAAAGCTGGAAGAGGTGGGAGCTACAAGCAAGACAACAGCAGGGATTGACTACTTGGACAGGGATTAGCATAGATGCTAACAGCTTCAGTAGCAGTTTCATTAGATCTTGACTGCTTTTCTTTATTAAATGAAAAACAAACACTATAAACTTCTCTGTAGTAAGGATATTTTTGCTCCACTTCCAACATGTTTTGACAGGAGTTTGTTTTACGAAGTAGCTCACGTTTTGTCCTTTTCTCTGCCGCAGTAGCGCCTGCGTGCTTCATTATATGATTGGCCCATAATGAATGTGATTGACATAACGATCGTCGAATCAACTGCCAGATAGGCTTTGAAAGGTTCTGCCCGTTTCCACTTTTAGAAACACCATGGTTTGAGATTCAAAGGCAGCAACATCAGATGCACTTTATTATTTCCCATTAAACATTGAAATCTCATGTGAGTTCACCTCGGACCTTATTTCAGGCATTTATCCGAAACCAGTACTCTAAATCCCATTTAGTTTTGGGCTTGAGAACCAGGAAGTGCTAAATGCTAACTCACTTCTGCATTTTTGGACTCATTCTTGCACCACTTTATTATTTCTGTCACTGTAATGGACAACAAAGTTTATCCATTTTATAGGGACCTTACTTTTTATAATTTATACTACAGTAATTCTTGTGCATAATATTGTGGGTTCCTAATACTATTTATTTTTTCGAATATAGATTATTCAGATGGATAAAACACATGATATATGGCCCAGCTTATAGTATGACTGTATCATATTGTCACCCCTGTATCATGATAAGTACTGTATCACCAGATTTTTGCCACTACAGATCCCTACCTAACATTGCTTCCCTTAAGTGGGTTAAAATCATTAGGGTATAGGGTATTTTTCCTCTAAAGAAATTGATGTTTGACCTTTAGCAGTGATATGGATGCAATGGAAAATGTGGTAGATCTTTTAGTTATTTTTAAAATCTAGGTCTAGGGGTGGAATTGTAGGGTTATAAAAGGTCCAGTATGACACTGCACAATACAATATGAAACACAAGGGGACAATGATGACATTATGGCCCTTAATTATGATGACACTGTGACACAGCAGTTCTGCAGTTATTGATTTATGCAATACAATTATATAGCAGTAAAGCTCAGTATTGGCTCAACGGAGAATGGAAATTTCCCCAAAAAAGGTCAATTACAGGATTGACTGAATAATTTGACAACAGTTGTTTTTTTGTTTTTTCACTATCCATTCTTTTTAACCGAGGTCAGACATGTTCTGCTTCTTTAAACACACTTTTTAACCTCAGCCTGTTTCATTTATGTAACACTTGTGTCCTGTCAGAATTAATGTGAACATCTCGAGATGTGATGATGACGGGGCTTTGTTGCAGCACTTCTGCGTAAATGCACTGTGAAAGGGGTCATAGTGAACATTAAGGATGAGTTTTGCCTAATAAATTCATTTTCTTTTGATGGATTGTGTGCCTTTTTGGAGGAGTAAACATGAGCAACTGAAATGATATACAGATGGTGAATGGCATCTCAAATACTTTGAGTCTAAAAAGTGGTAGGGGTCTTGCGTGTCACATTTATTTGTTGTTTAGGAAACATTGAGCCAGTAACACAATGGTTCATATTAATGTAGAAGAGTAAGCAAGAAGTTAAGCAGTGAATCAAAATGGGGAGTAAACCTGTCACTAGTGCTGTTTTTTATTTAAATATAGATATTCAACACTATGAGTCAACAATTGTATCACACAGGTCAAGAAAATGACATATTGCTGTATTGATATTTTGTTCCACCTCCTAGTTTCTCCTCACTTTAGATAATAAATGAAGCAAATATGGTCTCATTACTTTGGGACAATCATTACAACATAGGAGATGTCTAACTGTGCACACATTTGTTTTGTTCATTGGATCAATAGAATATTTACAAAGGGTGAGCAGCTTTGTTATGGCAGCTGAAGCTCTGTTCTTGGAAATCTATTTCTCTGTATCTGTTTTTCTGCTCTGATGAAATGCTCTGCAACAGTTTGCAGTGATTTTCTGCTCCATTTTCTCCTCCAAAAGCTTTTTGCGTGACACGCCCGCTCCTCTGTCACTCCAGCTTCCGCATAAACACGCTAAAAAAACTCATTCTCCACCATAAAACTGCCTCCATGCCACAAACAAGTCACCCTTCCCCAAAGCCCAACCCATCCCACCCTCGCCTGGACCATCAACTCCTGCACATTTATGACTTAACAGCCTGGTTCTTCACTTCATTTAGACAGCCTCAGCTCTGAGAGTACGGACGTGTGTTTCCTGACACACTGATTATTCTGAATCATTTCACTTAAGGGCCCAGATGCTACCTGTCTGTTGGCCTCCTCTGAGAGGGCAATTAAGGCAGGCTGGTGCCGGCTAAATGCCCCCCTACTTCTGCATGAGTGGATCCATCTTTTTATCTGCTCTGCTGTCAGGATGTCGTATGTGCCTCGCCCCCTTTTGTGCCCACTAAATCAGCAGCTAAGTGGCCAACGCCTCTTTTTTCGCTGCCACCTGTTTCAGAGATGTCCCCAATGATTCAGACCTCGGTCTGAACAAGAGTGGGAGAGAACTCTGTATCTGAAGCCCCTCCTGAGTCAGACTGGATTTACTTCTGATGGATATGGCTTATGAATGGACATTACCCAAGAACCATCACGTGCCGAGGAGTTTCAAGAGTTTCCCTGCTAGTTTGATCTTGTTTGAGGGCATGTCATGGTAAAGGAGAGGCAGTGTCACCTTTTTGCTGGACTTCCTGTTCCTCTAAGCGAGGTCCATGTCTTAAACTGAAGAGATGTTGGTTTCTACCCAGAATTACATAGCTATCAGTGTCTACAGCTTCACCTTCCTGCTGGGCCTTCCTGCAAATATTCTGGTCCTAATTGTGTACGTCCGCAAGGCTCATAAGCATGGTGCCACACCCAACGTTGTCTATGCCCTCAACCTGTGCATAGCCAACCTGGCGCTGGTGGTCTGGTTGCCTATCAAGGCTGTGGAGACTTTTCTTCAGAACTGGACACTTCCTGCTGCCATCTGCCCCATATACAGCTTCTTTTTGTATTCCTCGCTTCACAGCAGCTGCCTCTTCATCACGGCTGTGACAGTCGGCCGCTACCTCAGCATCGCCTTCCCGATTATCTACAAGAGGTACCGCCGTGCTCGTCTGTCCTGCTTCGTCAGCACCGCTTTGTGGTTAATCGTGTTTGCTCACCTTAGTGTCAGCCTGATTGTCGAACAAGGAGCTAACTTTGTCTTCACTCAAGGTGGAACAGCCACCTGCTACAACAACTTCAATGCCTCCCAGTTGGCGGTTCTGCTGCCTCTACGCCTGGAGATGGCCATCGTTTTGTTCCTTGTTCCTCTTACACTGACGTCCTTCTGCACGCTGCGCTGCGTCATTTTAGTGTGGCGCTCAAACTTGCGCCCTATTGGGAAGAGAAGAGTCCTGACTGTTGCTCTGTTTACGCTGGCTGTGTTTTTAGTGTGCTATGTGCCCTACAACGCCTCGCATGTCGTGGGGTTTGTGTTGAAGGAGAATGTTGAGTGGAGGTCTTACGCCATGCTGACAAATACCTGTAATGTCTTTCTGGAGCCGGTGGTCATGCTGATGCTGTCGCCAGCTGTGTCAAGGGGCGTCATGGGTAGGGTATGTGGACGGCAGAGCCAATACAGCCGGAGAGAAGAGTCGAGGCATCGCAAATGTAGCATTTACGGTGCTGCTAGGGCACCACATATGGTATCAGGCAAGAGCCAGGTGGTGGCAGAAGGGACTAAAGACTGTAAGGACTGATGGTGGAAACATTCTGGAGAAATGTCTAGATTTTATTTAAAAGATAATCAAGGACAGAAGACAACCTCTCTTAAATGCAGAATCACCACAGTCACCTTCTTCTACACCTCTGCTTGACTGACAAATTCAAAAGATGATCCAGATCATGCCATCATTTCTGCTTTTCTTTTCCAGTTGTACGTATCATCAGGATAGGTGGGATTCGTTGAAGAATGCGAGGAGAGCAGCGCCAATCCAGCTGTTGGGAGGAGTGGATGCACTGATAGTGTAGTGCCAGCAGTGCTGCAAACAAAAGCACCATCTTTATATCTTAAAGGAGCCATATGGTGGTACAGATGAAGAATGTCAGGACTGGAGTCACAGTAGGTGACATCTAGGAGTTTCTGGACAACCCCTTCATGAGTCAGCCCATGAGAATCTTGAACCTAGAACTGGACAATATATCGATTAAATTTACATAAATTTGGTTGTTGTCAAGAGGAGTTAAGAAAAAATAAAGATGGAGCTTTTTCTTTGACTTACTTTACCGCTTATTTTGCTCCCACTGTGCATCCTCAGTGGAAATCCTCCCACGTTTCCTTCTAACAGTTTCACAATGACAATCTGTAAGCTGTGACATTGTTAGAGGGTTGAAGTACTCAAAATTTGTCAAAATGAGAGGCCCTAGCAAATTTTTGAATTTTGATTAAATAATAATGAGAGAGTTTAATGTCAGTGTTTTGTGAAGTAGTTCAGCTCTCTGTGTAGCTGTAGACAAGCCCATGTAAGTCCAAACTACATACTGAAACTTTGATAACACAATTACAGTCTTGCACTTTATTTCTAGGCTGAAAAGTTAGTTTGGTTTCATGATATATTTTGTTCAAATCAAGGCAAGACTTTTTACATATAATTTCTGTATAATTTGAAGTTCTTTTTCTCTCAGACTGAAAAGAAAAAAAGTAAAATCAGGAATCAAGTTTTGTGTTGAAAAACATCAAGGATTTTATTTTAGGCCTTATTGCCCGGCCCAACTTGATCCTACACTTCAGACCATCACATAATCTCTTGACTGATGAACTTCAAAAATGACCTTGATAAAGTTCTTTTCTTCAGTTTTTTTTCTATGGTAGAATAATTTTTTAAAGGTACCTCACAGTGTCATCAGCATACAACTATAGTCCAGTTGCTTATAGAAAAAAAAAAAGCAACAATGGCTGTCTTGGGCGTATCCATTGATCCCATTGAGGTTTTTATGGTAATTTAATTTCTTGTTTTACACAAACTACAAACAGTAGATGATGTTGTCAACTTAAAGAGCCCATATTTTGCCTGAACTCAGGTTCAAATATTTGATTTCAGTGACTGCTAGAGCATATTCACGATCCCTAATGCTTAAAAAAACCTTTTAGTTTCTCATACCAGGTACCCCTGATCCAGCTGTATTCTCTTTCTGTTGACTCCTGTCACTTTAAGCCCCCCTTACCCACGTAGGTCTAGTCCTCTGTGATTGGTTGACTGGTCTGCTCGCAGCTCTGCAGTCTGTCTACGGTCTATGCTCTGCACTGGGCTTGCTATTTCTGAGCCAGTGGGCTTAAACTTCAGATGAAACAATGGTAGGATGTCAGGTTGGTGGTGGGCTGGGAGAACAAGTCATTTCAGACAGATACCAGGGCTGTGGACAGAGGTGGGGGGGTCCAAATGCTGCAGACTCTTTGTCTTACGCATAGATGTATTAGATCACATGGAGAAGGCTGACAAACAAACTAGAGGGCATATAAAACCCAAAAAAGCACAATATGGGGTCTTTAAGTGCGGTTAAAAAGAAATTAAAAGGATGGCTGAGAGTGTGCAAATGTCACATATCCTGTGATGTGACTATCGGATATGTACACATCACACACGATGGTAAAGCTCTAGTTATTTTTATTTTTTTTAATCAATTAGAGCAGATAACAGATAAAATACCATCATCATGGCACCCTGGCTGGTTGAACACTGGGGCAGCTTATATTAGTTACTACTGCAGCATTTGGATGGAGCGCTGATTCAACTGATGTTCACCTGATACACCTTCATTGTTCATGCTTTTTCCAACATGTAAGAAACTGTCTCACTGTCTTATAAACACAATTTCATGGCTACAAATAAGCACTGCAATTGATTCTGAATGTTTGTGCAATAGTGAAATGTCTAACAATAACTAACACGTTCTTAAATGTCATCCTGATTACCGGATAAATGTCTTATGTTGTGTTAAATGCATGCAGTCTTTTGATAATAAAAAAGTCCAAATATTTTGCACATTTTTTCTTTTTCTTTTTGCTCTCGGCCACAGTTATACACACACGGAAACATTCAGCTGTAGGACTGCGTCAGTAAAACTGTAAACGTGGATCTGCTTGGGGAGCAAGAAACAGGAATATTTTTTTTATCACTTTTAGGAACTTGAACAATTTTGATATTCAAGGTGAATTTTTCATGCATAATCCATGTGACATGTTATTTTGTAGAGAGTTTATATCTATAAAAAAATCAGGAATTGGTCCTCCTATAATAACACTCATGTAATGCTCTGTAATGGCAAAAATGGTCACTTCTAAACTCATGATAATTGTGAGTTTTGATCGTTGTGCCTCTGCAGCATAAAAAAGGTCATATTTTACAATACACTTTTATTTTGCAGGCCAGGCTTCACCTTTGTTTTATGTTTTGTTTTTGTTTTTTTTTTGTTTTGTTTTTTTACAATTTTCCAGCAGACACCACCACTTCCTCATTTTGATATCCCACGGTAAAAAACACAATTGTCTAAGTGGCCAATGAGGAATTTTTACAAGGTTTTTGTCTTAACGACTTAACGCTGGCACAGCACAAAAGAGAAAAAAGTTCCAAAGTCAACACTGTTAATCATCACTGATGTCTCTGTCTGTGTTCATCAAAAAAGTTGTTCCTTGTAGCATTATATACATAAAAAAACTCATTTTGGGGTGTTTTTTAACTGTTAGTGCATCATTACAATATATTAAAGTTCTGGAAATAAATACCTTTTTCTTATGCATGAACCTGTCTAAGGTTGGTGAAATATTTGATGCCTTAAAAGTCAAATTAATATCAATATATAGTCATTTTATTGCACTTTTCTGATGTGTCCACTTTGGGGACATGAAGTGCTCTGAGTATTTTTCTATAATGGTACATGACGTTTAAAAACTGACTAGAATCATTTGTTTTTTTATTTTAGAAAACATCTGAAGAAAGAACGATGTACTTTATTTTATCAGCTAAGACGAAACAAGTTTTAATCAGGGGTAGTAAATGACTTTTTTCAGGAGCAGCAGTGCTCTGAGTCTTGCTCTGGATCTAGGGATTTTTTTCATGGCTCAGCACCTGAAAAACTGTTGTCCGTGTATTTGCTGTCTTTTTTATTGTATCAGAGGTGGACAACATGCGGTTCTACGCTCTTAATGTGGCCAATTAAAAATATTTTAAAAAATCTAAGTTTATAAGAAAACCTGACGAAATCTGTCAATACTTGCAACATCAGTATTTCCATGAAAACAGATTCGTAATTGGCTGTAAATGTTTCTGTGACTCTCTTTAATCCATTTGTCACACTAGAAATAAAAATGTAAGTAAAATTTACTTTGATATCCATTAAATGCGACTGTGACTCGTATCAAAAAGGATGATGAAAGTGGCTTGAATCCTGTAGCTCATTAAGTATTGCTGACTGCATATGAGTTTAAATACAAATAAATGTTATAGTTACCTCTTATAACAGCCGTAAATATTCTTCCCTTTCTGTGCCCTTCAAATGCAATGAGGACAATTTTAATGTGACCCTCTTTTGAGTCCTAAGTGGTCCATCCCTGTCTTAAATCAGCAGAGATTCATGCTTTTTATTGAGAAGGAAAAAAGAACCTTTGATAACATAATTAAAGAGGGGCTTTATTTTGGCATCATTTGTCTTTATCTGTTTGTCTGTGAGCAAGAAAATTCAAAATTATGACATTTTCAGAGAATTTAAGTCATGGCACAAAGAAGTGTGATTCGATTGTGGTGATCTGGATCCAGATGCAAATCCAGATTTTTTTAATGGTTTGTCAACACTGCAGATCGGGAAGTTTACCACAGTTTTGAGAATAACTCTGCTAACAATGTCAGAAACGTCTTGGCAGAGTTTTGTGCTCTTTAGCACCTTTAGTTTAAAGGGTATTGGCACAAAAATAGATACTTTCCAGCATTTCCTCTAAAATCTCAAGTGCAAATTTACTGTTTTTTGTAGTTAAATCTCCATTACCGTTAATGGAAAAACAATTGTGATTGAAACATTTTATCAGAATGACTTCATGTTTGATCTGTCGGCCATTATTAGCCAGTGAGAACAAATGTGTTGGCACCAATTCCAGTGATGGAAAAGTTGACAACTTCAGAGAAGTAGCCAAGATATCTAAACTGCCCAGTGAGGCTGGCTAAAGGATGGGTGATAGGGACTGATCTCACTTTTAAAGGCTAAGAAATAAAAGCTACAAGTTATAAATTCAAAATACTAATATATATTATTATTATTATTATTATTAGTAGTAGTAGTAGTAGTAGTAGTAGTAGTATCATTATTATCATTATTATTGTTGTTGTTCTAATCATTACTTCTTTTATAAAAATCTGGCTTTCACATAAGAAGAAACTGTCCCTTGTCCAAATATAGTTGACGGTCCCTTTTGCTGTATAGCCTCTCATTTTATAATCTAAATGAATGATGCATATACATTGACTGGGGTGCTTATCTATTTTATGAGTTGTGTTCTGTCAATAAAGCTCACATGTATTGTGGATTATCTCTGACAGAAGATATGAGGATGTGTTTTCATGATAACATGTTCTTGTTCCCCTTGTTTTCAAAAGGCCTCCATAAAATAAAAGTTATCCCACAAAAAAGGCTTTTACATGGACCTATAATGACTAAAATCATGTAATAATGTTACAGCTCTGAGCGCATGAAAACTGGGGCTCCACTGTATTTGTCCATGCAAAGAGGTGGACTTTTTGTACTTTTATTTTACGTTTTCATGGAATCAGTTTGTAAAATAAGACGTATAAGGTCAGAAAAAACTCCTCAACTACAAAGGCCATGATTATTCCGCTTTATCTTTATTATTGCTGTCATTATAAGCCCTTTCAAGCTTACAAGACCATACTGACCATCTGTATCAAACATGTATAAAGTGTGAATGAGGACCATTAAATGAACACTTTTGTTCTTGATGTGCAAGCTCAGCAAATAAAGATCATCCAGGGATCATTTGGCACCATGTTGCAGACTCATCACTCATTTTTTTATGCAAGTCGTTGTTGCAGATGGACGGTATAAAAAGAAGTCTGAGTGGCTGACATGCAATCTAAGCCTTATAGCATCAGCACTGGTCTGCTGCCTGGGCCGGGAACGAGGCCTCTGGCAGGAACACAAAGCAGGTAAGTCAGCTTTGTTGTATGGTTATGTATATATTTTTTATTTGTATCTTCTAAAAGTAAATCAGGATTTTTGTCCCTGTTGTTGGTGAACCAGAACAGATGGAGAAAATCACCCAACACCCCTCTCTCCTCTGCTGAGACCTCTCACACATCCTGACACATTCTTGCGGACGTCACTTCCAGCTTTAGATGGTTGCTGGGAGCTGATGTTTAAAGAGAGAGGAGAACAAAGACAGTGTCCTGAAGCTTATTAAATTTTCCTCTGTTGTGGGACACTTGGAAAAACATTTATATTGAGTGTGAGCGTCTGATCTGAACAAACAGTCTGCTCACAGGAGCCTCAAACACAGAGCTTCAGCTTCAGAGAAGACAGAGGCGGTGATGGAGAGACGAGTTAATCGGAGGTGAGGTTGTACATTTTTGACATCAAGTTAGAATTTTGAATTAAGTGCAAATGATGTGCCTCTTGCTCTTTATAGTAATGTATCAAAAGGATAAATGTAAATGCTGGACCTCAGAGCCTTAAGTCTTAAAGAAATGAATTTAAAACAAATTTCTCATCAGAATTACCTCTGCCAAGGAGGTTATGTTTGGACTGGCATTTGTCTGTTTGTCTGTCTGTGAGGAAGATCACTACAAAAGTTTCCAACACAATTTGATGAAAATGCCAGGGGATGTTGTTCATGGCACAATGCAGAACTGATTAGATTTTGGTGGTGATCTAAATTTTGATCTGGTCAGTAACGCTGATAATGTCAGAAATGCTTTGGGAAAAAAAATGCAGATGTGGGTCCGTGAAGAACCACAGTTAAGTTTGGATTCAGATCCAGATCCAGAGTAAGAACTTTGGCAGAGGTTTGTGCTCTCTGAACAACTTTACTTAGAGGTGTATTTGTTGCCTCTAAAAACAACTTAAACTAAAGACTTACAAAGGCACAAACTTCAAGGTCTTTCTGACATTGTTAGCCAAGTTATTCGCCAAAAAGTGCAAATCTGCCCAAATACGTAATGTTAAGAAAGACTTCAAAAAAATGAATCCACATCTGTGTTCAGATCACCACCAAAATCAGATTACTTCTACATTGTGCCATGACCACAGTCCCTGAAAATTTCATCAACATGTTTGAGAATTTATGGAGTTATCTTCCTGACAAACAGACAAATGTCAGCAAAAGCATAACCTCCTTCGCAGAGGCAATGATCATCATAAATGAATGATTGAATATATAAATGAATAGTAAACACTGACTATATAAATATGATCTTTTTTAAAGGTTGTTTTTTTTGCCAGTTTGTTGGTTTTCTTTGTTTGTCTTTGTGAGCAAGACAACTCAAGAAGTTCTCGACAGATTTTGATTACATTTTCTGGTCATGTTGGTCAAAGCACAAGGAAGAAGTGATCGGATGTTGGTGATTCAAAGCCTAAATTTTTTGAAGGATTTGTTAACATTGTGAGATAGAGCAGCTTTCCATGTTTTTGAAGACTAGAGGAGCTCCCAGAGCACAAACCTCCGCCAAGGCATTTCTGGTATTCTTAACTGAATTATTGTTAAAAATGTCCATAAATCCATATTTGAAATCTATTTAATTATTCCTTGTGTCATGAACGACCTTTCCTAAAATTTTAATCGAAATCTATTAAGAACTTTTTGACTTGGTGACAATGTGAAAAACTTCTGTTTCACAATAACAAACCCTTAAAAATGTCTGTATCTGTATCCAGAACATTATGAAAATGTAATTATTTTTGTGCCAACTTTCCCTCCAAAATTTAATCAAAATCCAGGAAGGACAAACAAACAAACCAAGAAATGCTGTCAGGAACGCAACATCCTTGGCTGAGGTAAATAACTCGGCTAAGAATTTCGGAAATGCCTCGGCAGAGGTTTGTGCATCCAAAACATCAGATTTTTCTTGGAGTCATGATATTTCAAGGCTCTACCTCCTGGACTACTTTTGGAGACTTAAAGGTGCAGTGTGTAGGAAATTGGCATTATAGAGACATCTAGCGTTCAGATTTTGGAATGAGCCCGTCCGTTACTAAAACGTCACATCAAGAAGCGACGAGAGCCGGTGAAGACCAAAAAGGATCGTGAACAGGGCATCATTTACAACAGTTACAAACACTGCACCGTCATCTTCTCTTGTAATACCTGCTCTCTCTCTTCTTCTTCTTCGCATGCCATCCAGATTTCAGGACCGGCTGCCAGACTCATATTCAAAAATCGCGTTTGACTCTTTTTGTCCCCAAAACCCACCAGTAGACAACATGGTGGATCGTTTTGTCAGCCTCCACAAAGGGGAGACCTGTGGTACATAAATATAAAAAGCTTTTTCTTACTTACTCGTAATAAAAAGAAAATTAAAGTTTTATGGGGATGATTGTAAACCTTGTTCGACGGACTTTACATACAGACAAAAACATATATCCTTTATTCATTGTTTCTCTTCGGCAAAATGCTGCCAACTTCTACACACTACACCTTTAAATACCACAACCAGGCCTTTATTTTGCAAGCATAACATTTAAGAGAGGTAAAAGGTCACCATGTACTCTAAGATGTGACCGAGTTTTGTCTGAACATGGTTCTTGTTTTCTTGTGTCCAGTGTCTTTTAGATTGTCCCTGCTCTGACCGTCCGCCATGTTGTGCCATAAACTCTTGCTCACGGTCTACATCGTCACATTCCTGATGGGGGTCCCAGCAAACATCCTGGCCTTCTGCACTTTCTGCTGTAAGTTGCGTCGTAAAGCAGCTCCAATCGACGTCCTCCTCCTCAACTTGACCATCTCTGACCTCATCTTCCTCGCCTTCCTGCCCTTCAAGATGAAGGAAGCGTATGATAGGATGGCCTGGTTGCTGCCCTACGCCCTGTGTCCCTTCACAGGTTTTATTTTCTACGTCACCATCTACAACAGCACCCTGCTCCTCACAGCTGTTAGCGTGGAGCGCTACCTCGGGGTTGCCTTCCCTCTGAGGTACTCAGTGTGGCGCAGGCCTCGCTACACTGTGCTAGCTAGCATTGTCTTCTGGCTGGTGTCTTCTCTAAACCTCCTTATCGTCTACATCATCCCCTACGCCCAGTGGAATAAAGAATCAGGCAACTACAACAACAGCAACACCTCCAGCAGCCCAGCCTCGCCTCCTCCGACCTGCTACCTGGATTTCTCCGATGAGGAGCTGAACATCCTGCTGCCCGTCCGCCTGGAGCTCTTCCTCGTCCTCTTCTGCATCCCCTTCTTCATCTGCTGCTTCTGCTACGCCAACTTCATCCTCATCCTGTCCCGTCTCCCCAACATCAGCAGGCGGCGAAGGCTGCGGGCCATCGGTCTGGCTCTGGGCACGTTGATAGTTTTCGCGGTCTGTTTCGTGCCGTACAACGCCTCCCACGTGGTGGGGTTTGTTCGTCAGGAGAGCGAGGAGTGGAGGAACGTGGCGTTACTCTCCAGCACCTTTAACGCCTGTCTGGATCCGTTCATCTTCTACTTCTCCTCAGCGTCAGTCAGGACTATGCTGAAACACTGCTGCAGGAACATCATGGCCAAACTGCACATCCTGAGGTGTGATGGGAGTCCAAAACAGACCCTCCAAGACTGAGAAACACAGCAAAGAACCTGTTCCTTGTTTAGCCTGCAGGAATGATTGACATGAATACATTTACAAGGAGTGTGTTTATTTATTAAATAATACAAGTGTTTATATATCTAAGAAGGGCTGAAGTTTGTTATTTTACATTTTAAAATGATGTTAGGAGGTTTCAACAATTCGAACATTACTTACAAAAAAATCAACTAACAAGTCAAACTTTTAATGGTCTTCTTGTTTGGAACTTTCAAAGGAATGAAATAAACTCTTTTATTGATAAGTTTATCCTCAGTGAGTATCTTATGATTCTGTTTAAGGGACAATCTTAAACCTGGACTTTGCTGTATCAGAATTTGTTTTATATTCCTGTTCACCAAAACAACAATAAAAATTATATTTATGACATTTTGCTTCTGTGACGTTGTTCATCTGTCTGATGATTAACTGACTAATGTGTAAAAATAAGCAGAAGTGTCTTTTTGTTAAAATATAAAATTTTACTCTTTTACCTTTAAATATTCAAAGGCTACAAACAGAGCAAAGTTTTCTTCAAAGGTTCAACATATTAAACTTCTGTATTTCAGCTGCGACTTTTCTGAACTGCAGTTCCTCAGTTGGCCACTTGAGGCTGGATCCCAAAGTAAGTTACTTCCACTGACAGTAGAAAGAAAAGAGTGGGGCAGGAATGATGTATGTTTTTTGGCCAACCAGGAAGTTAGCATTGCATTGGTTCCAAGCCACAACCTCCAGGGCTGAAAATGGAGGTCCACGCAGAAGTGCCAAAACCTGTAGTACCCTGAGTGTCCACTTGAGGCTGGCTGCAGAAACCTAACACCTTAATGACTGCGTGCAAGAAAAATGGCACCTGTGCCAACCACCGCGGAAGTGCCTGTAAGTTGGTCAACAAGCACTTCATTACCTCTGCCAAGGAGGTTATGTTTCTGCAGGCGTATGATTATCCGTTTGTTTGTTAGCGAGACACAAAAAGAAAACAAAAAAGTTGGCGTATCCTTTGAATGACTCAGATCTGAGTATGTGGCTGTTTGACACCGGGATTTGCGTCACCTGTTTATTTGAAACAGACCACAGGTGCTCTGTGTGTGACCTTTGTGTATGAATGAAACTGGAGACGTCCCAGTAGGTCACACAAAGTATCATGAGTAAATACCGCCCTCCGTGACTCACAGGAACACGGTTTAATCAGAGATGAGAGTTTTATTGGAGTGGAGGATCAAGTAATTAAAAATCAGTGGATGTGAGGTTGCATAAGCAGGAAGCTGAGGTCAGACACCACAGGATTAATTTAAAGTTACGGTCACAGAGCCACACATGTAAACACGGAGAGAACATAAAATGGCTGAGATAAAGTTCTGCTCTGAGGAGACTTCAAACAGGACGCCCTGATAACCGCTCTGAGGTCATTTCCTGTTCTCGAACACTGTGCACCTCTGCAGGTGTAAAGACAGATAACATTTATTTAGACTTCGCAGCTACATTTACTTATCTATTGTGTTTGGAGATGATTTATGATGAATAAATCTGATTCTGTTTAGTGGGTTAAGAGGATAAGAGTACACAGCGCAGCAGGTTTTGTTCTGATATGTGAGAAACACAA
The DNA here is from genome assembly GCA_037902135.1 of Cetoscarus ocellatus. Taxonomy (NCBI): domain Eukaryota; kingdom Metazoa; phylum Chordata; class Actinopteri; order Labriformes; family Labridae; genus Cetoscarus; species Cetoscarus ocellatus. The sequence goes on from JBAMNC010000076.1 coordinate 1,906,047, forward strand.
ACTAAACAACAATTATGATAAAAGAAATTAGTTAAAAAGGACAACAGTTTATTTGGGTTATCCTAAACACAAACATAAATTAATATTATGAAGTCACAAATAAAGAGCATAGATTGTTCTAATTTTTATTGTTCTAATTTTTTTGTGAGGCCTTTAACCACAGTACAGGAATAATACAGGGCAAAAAGCCTGGGAACAAAATAATATTAGTGACTTTATAATCTCAATAAATAACCAAGTTTGATTTATCAGAAATTTTTGGTTTGACATTCTCAAAACCTCTAAGCTTGTCTTTCAAATATGTACCACAGTTAAATTCAAAAACAACACCAAGATCTGTTTTATGTAAATAATTTGACTGTATATCTAAAATATATATTTGTATCATAAACTGTTGTAGACTTTTGACCTAATATAAAACAAAATCATGTAAACAAAGTCAAACATAATAAAGTGATGTTTGTCATGAATGGTTGCTCTTATATCCTAAAATAATCAGGATATTTGATGTATTTTAACAATCTTAAAATATTTTGAGATTTTTCTGCCATGAATTAAATACTTAACCATCAAAAAAGTTTGGAGTTTTGTCTGCTGAATACCTAGTCTAAAAAATGAAGTTTTGTTTCTTTGCTGCTTTGAAATCTCAAAATAATTTGAGATACATCGTAAAATTTAACCTTCATAATTTCCTTTTGTTTCCTGTGTAGTCTTAAGAAAGATCTAAAATATTTGCTGAATTTTGTTTGTCTGTCCAAACACTGTAATGTTTTATGAATTTGATTTGTTGTAAATCCATGGCTTCAACTGTCAAAAATTCTTAACTTTTGTAACACCTCAGTCTCAAAATTCTGTTTTTTTTTTCTAACTTTGCCTCTACCTTTTTTTTTTTTTTTTTATCTTTTTTAATGCACCACTTTTCAAAACAAAAAAGTTCTGTTTTCTTGAATACATTTTGGACTGTATGATCTTTTATAATTTTTTTTTTTAAATCTGTCTTTTGTTGTAATTTCTTCATCTGATATTATTATTAACCTAATCTATAGATTTAGGGGTATTTGAATTTTCTGCTTTGAAATCTCAAAATAATATGAGATATGTTTTGCTAATTTTCCCTTTATACTTAAAGATTATAAGAAATGTTTGCCATATTTTTTTACAGTAAAAAAATAAAATGCTTGCTGATTGTTGTCTATCCAGTTTCTCTAATTAATTTTGTTTATTGTAAATCCATGTCTTTATGTCAAAATCCCTAATTTTTTTCTTCTTTAACACCTTATTTTCAAAACACTAACTTTTGTTTTTTCTTTGCTTTTTCTTAATCTCTTGAAAAAGATGTTTCAGAACTTTGACTTATTCTCTGGAATAATTTGTCTTAAATAAATTTTGTCTCAGCCTCAACAAATCTGTTTTGTTTCTTATTAAAGTACAAATTGATAATCTTTAAAAATGACTTTTGTTTTTCAAAAAATTGACAGAATTCTAGGAAATTCCTTGTTTTATTCCCCATCAGCTCTATACTTCATAATATAAAACAAATTGTTATATTTCTCTAAAGTTTACACTTTAAAACCCTTAAAATTCAGAATATTTATTGTAAAATCTATAATTAACAATCTCAACAATTCCCTTTAAGTTCTAAATTACATTAATCTCAAAAAACATGTTTCTCTGTTTGCAGGTGTGCTAAATGCTTCCAGAACAGTATGATGTCACACTGGTAGGAATACTGGGGGCAGGGGACAAAGCATTTCAGGTGGCTACTGGTGCTGTAAAGAGGGAGAAGTCCTGATGCTGTGGACTTTGTCTTGTTCATAGAAGTACACAATCATTTTCAGGTATGCAAACTTGAAAAAGCATGACATGGGCTCTTTGAGTACATCTGCATACCCAAAGCCAAAAACCAGACAGATCTGTGTTTCATACATAGAGTATTTATTCCAAAAAATTAAATATAACAACCAAATAAAAAGGCTCAAATAGGACCAAGATCAGATGAGTGTTAAGACAAAGTCGGTCTTTACGAACAGTTTGACTTCTAAAAGTGACACCGTTTCATAAACCAGGCAACAAAACCAAAGCACATGAGTACACTGTGAAACCCTAACATCAGCTGTCTCATTTTTAAACATGATATGCAGCCGACCACAGAGGGTCAAAGATTTATTCATGTGGGGAGTCCGTTAACGTGGGAGACGGGCACTCGTGGAGGGAGAGGTTTATCCAAGAGCTACTCCAGATCTGTAAACGAGTCATCTGCACATTAACGTATAAACAGTTTGACACTGAGAATCGTGCTTTTTATTGCAATTTAATTCAGATTAAAAACTTACGACAAGGAAGGAAAGAAGTCAGTGAAAGAAAAGCACATGCCCAAAAGAAATCAAGTTCAATAAATAATGCTACATCACATCTATACAGAGCTACTTGTCACCGACAGAGCCGAGAACGCTTCCCTACTTTTATCAGTCCTGAAAATGTTTGATTTTGGGTTGTGCTGAGAGTGCCCGTCCTCCAAGGCTGGCTACACACTAGACAACATTAGGCCAGACTCTGAGCCAATCACAAATGATTTAAGTTATGATCTGGGAGGGACGTGACCCAAACTGAGACGGGATTATCTGTGTGTGCAGAGTCAATATGTCTGTAACTGTTCCTAATTCAGTCAGAGCGTCTTCAGGAGCTGCCTCTGACTGAAAACACGGAAAAGAGCAAGAAGACAAGGACCCGCCGTCAGTGAGACGCTACGTACTTTTACAGCTCAGCAACAGGGCAGCAGTAGCTACACTGTATGCTCAGCCATGTTATTCCAATCACTTTCTGTTTGTTGTTTCCCATTAAAATAAGGTGGCCCTGAAGTGCAAAACACAGTGAGAAATAAGAAAAGAAAAAAACAAAGAAATGAACAGGAACGTTAAAAGTAAAAAGAAATTAAAATACAAAAAATAAAATAATCACATAAGGAAACAGATTAGACACAATAAAATGTTTTTTTTAATAGGATGCCATTTTTTGAGGCCTAAATATTTTGTGATGTTTTTTAAACAAGTGTTGTGTTTTTTTTTAATTTAGCAGTGATTTTTGATTTGTTCAATTCCTTTGTTTGTTGTGTTTATTAATTCTTTTAAATTCATACTTTATTTGTCCTTTTGTTTTTTGATTTGGTGTTTGTTTGCAGGATTTTTTGATTGTTGTTGTACATTTTGATTTTTTATTTTATGTGTTGTGTTTTTTTATGTCATTTGTTGAATTTGTGATTGGTAAGTTTTAAATATTCAGAGTTGGTTTGTTTTATTCAGATAGATTTCTCTATGTTGCATTTTTTTATTTTAGTTTTGTTTTTTATTTGTTGGGATTTTTGATATATCTTATATTGTGTTTTTTAAAAATTTGTTGCTTGCTATATCATTATGCTTTTTCAATTGTTCTTAGGGTTTTGTTTTTAATATAACGTTTTTTAATTTTTTATTTTACGGGTTGTGTTCTTTGATATGCTGTTGTGTTTTTCTTCTTTGTTGCTGCATTTAATTATTCATAGTTACTTATAATTTGTTATCCTTTGCTTTGACTTGTGTTTTCATTCATGTTGTGGTTTTGTTATATGTTTAAGATTTGTCATTGTGTTTTGAGTTGTGTTTACCTACTTGTGAATTTGTCTTATTAGTCATTGTGTTTTTCTCGAATTTGTTGTAGGTTTTTTGCCTTTTTGTTTGTAATCTTTTGAAGTGCCTTTCAATTTACTGTTTTGTGATTTATAGTTGTGTTTTTCTCACTTATTTTGGTGAAAATTCTTTGCCATTGTGATTTGTTGCATTTAAATATTCACTGTGTTTTAATTTTTTTGTCCTACTTGAAATTTGTTGTTGTGTTTTCTTATTTCTTGTGTTTTGTACATCAGGGGCACCATACAAAACCTAACGCACACCAGGACAGCCAGCTGACTGTGTCGGCCATCGTCCATTTTGTTTTTCCCCTTAAGTTGAGATTGATGACTCGGGTTTTCATGATGTTTTGTGTCTCGTGTGCTACAAAGCCGTACGGTCTCTGAGTTTGTACAAATTCTCTTTTGTGTTCACTTTGAGGATTAAAATTTCAAAAATCTCACGTCTTTGGTCTCCCACATTTTAAAACTGATTTGTAAGTTGTCTAGCGTGTACCTGGCCTAAACTGGATCCCCACAGGCCTTTTGGTCCGGTCAGCTCCACACTGATCAGGTCTGCATATTTTTGTGTTCTTGGCATATGTCGGAGGTATTCACACTCACACAAAATACACAAACACACACACACACACACACACAATCACACCTTACAGTATCGTCATGTATCAATATATACTTATCGTCACTGTAGACCATGGGCCTCTGCGGCCGCTCTGAAAGTTAAGATTTCTTTGATTTTTTTGTTTCTTCAGCACCATCAGGAAAGGCACAGTCTGTTAACAAACAAAACAGTCCAAGGATGAACTTTCAACCCTCCTCTGCTCATGAAAACGCTAAATTAAATAATAAAAATCTAACTTTGATGCGGTTTGCAGCTCACATGTTGAGAAATGCGTTACACCTATAAAATAAAAGCCTTTGAGGAGCTTTTTGAGATGATCAAACAGTAAAGAGAGGATTTCACAGATTTTCAAAGAAGAGGGGTGAAGGTTCATTTGATCACGTCATGACTATAAACAACCTCTAATGCCGAGCGTACACTGTGCGATCTCAAGCCAATTCTGTCCAGATTCTTTAAAAGTACGACCGCTTTTAAGGTCGGGAAGAATTCTAGCCTGAACATGACGGCTGATCATGGCACATCAGCTGCTCTTAAACAATCAAATGAATTTCTGTACGATATTTTAGTCGTCGGCTGCACACGCTCATACCGTGAGAGCAGAGCCAGGAGCTGCTTCATCAACCTCAGGGCTCTTTTTCTGACTCAAAATAGGACTGAGGGAATTATCTTTTGAGCTCTTGCTAACAGTGAATATTTTTTGTGGTTTACCTGCTCTATTGTTAGCTGTACATTTGTGTGCGTGTCAGACAGGGTTGGAAAAAGGCCAATTGCAGGGTGTTTTTTTTACAGCAGCGTCAAGTGAATAAGCTTAATATACCAGCAATGGTTATGGGTAATTAAAGTTAGTGTGACAGAGATTTTTAACAGAAATAATGTAAACTAAATCTGTTTGTTTCCTGCTTCCTTCTTTGACTTCTTCAGTCAAAGAAACAAGTGAACATGGGGCAGTGTTACTTCTGTGCTCTCCAGCTTACTGCTTGTGATAGCTCATAAAAGTTAATATTCTTTTAAGCATCAGGAATTTATTATCTTGCTTCTCTGTCAAGATTTAGTAGAAACCTATCAGCCTTAGAGGAAATAGCAGTTAAGTAAACTCCAATCAATGTTCTAATAAACTAAAATGACTTAAATTAATATTTTTAAGGTTGTTTGTTATTGCACAATAGAGGGGCTCTTTAAAAGGGGGGCTGCTAGATTCTGGACTCCACCGGCAACAGCAGCAGGTAGGCCAAGCAGTTGATTTCCAACCCTCGTGAGATAATGAGAGCATTTTTGTTAATGTTTTCAAAAGGAAGCTTTATAGACAGTTAACTTTCTGTCCTAGTTTCATTCGTAAAGTGTGAGCCCTCAGGTCATACCTGATCACAGGACCTTACAATGCAAGCACATAAATGATTTTGTCGCACAGTTTGAGCCGCCATTCAACCACGGCTTTCATACAATCAGCTTGAGACCTCACGGTGTACACCCGGCTTTACATTCTCCACTTACGGGAGGATCAACCAGCAAACACACGAGTAAGTAAACCTATTGCATTATTAAATTTGGAACAAAAATCACAATCATCAAACGCCATTATTCACTAGAGTTAGAACGCTTCTGCCTCACAAATAGAACTTTTTTAGAAAAAATAAGTGGTGTGTGCATTACATTAACATCTTCACATATAAATATATCTCAATCCAGACTTAAAAATGTGTTTATTTTTGAGGAAAAAAGGCATCTGATAAGACAGAGTCCTGCAGCGTACAGGCTCCAGAGGTTGATTTACTGTACGTGGCATCAGAAAGGTTACTGTAATAAGGCTCTAATTATTCATATAGACTCTCAAAAATCAAGCAATAATAAACATGCCCGCTAAATTCTCTTTCAAGTAAAATCAAATGCTGGTAATGTCTGACGTTAAGAAACAGCGACATCAAACACACAGAGGGACAATCTGATTTCTTAGAAGTAAAATGCTTCCACTAGAGGCAAAATAATCAAGCAGAACCATAAACATGCATCTTTTTAAGTGCAGTAAAATACCATATCCTCTTATTCTCTCTATTATAATATCATCATAAAGCCGTTATGTTTCTGATGACATATTAAATAAATGTGTTCTCTTATAGCAGCTTCAGTTTGGTTCAGTGATGAGTAGCTAGCACAGTTAGCAGAGCTGTTCAACACCATGCTAAGTCTGTAAGAGCTCTCCAGACCCTCACCTATTTCCCCATAATTCCTCCCCCTTTCCTCCAACCAGGCACGTTGGTTTGGTCCGTGATGAAGCCTGAAGGCTTCAACTGTGTTAAACTGTTACTGCAAGGCCATGAGGAACAGCACCTTAGCATCGAGATATATCTGGCAACATTTTTCTGATAAAAAGACATAAAAGTTCTTCAAATTCAAGTCATTTGATTTTTGCAACGGTGTGCGGTGACTTTTAAAGTGATTCATCACTTAATGATTTTATCAATTCTAAACAGTGATTAAGATGTTTTTATGTTGCCTGATTGACTGTTTTATCCAAAATATAAAAGGTACTTCATGAAAAAGTCTGTTGTTTAAGCTCCCATTAGTCATCAGACAACTATTATCAGTACTTTATTCATGCAAATGTTAGATCATGGATGGATGATTTATATTAAAGCTGATGAATTTAAGGTTCGAAAGCTCCTGCAGAGTTTTGTCAATGTCACTGGGTTTTACAGCAAAACTTCGGAATCCATGACTATGTTGTCTAAGCAATGCAGACTAGTATTCAGTGATTATAGTTCATTACTTAGGCAATATTTGAAGAGAACTGTTTGTTTTTTTACATGATAAACTGCTTTTTTCTAGACTATGCGGGAAACGATGTAATATTTCATGACCAAACAGAAAAAAGGCTGCAACTATTTTCACTGTACTTTGAATTCATAAATCTTGCAAAAATTCAAGTATGCACCATTTTAAAAACCTTTTCAAAGATATTCACATGTCTAAAATGAAAAGGCAGGTGCCATGAAATTTCCTATGATGTCAAAGAGTCAAGATTGTCAAGGCTTGTGTCCAAGGCTGCTGTTTTTTGTGCTAGCAGTGCTCAATTTGAAAATAAAAACATCACAGAATCCAAAGAGCTAAAATGCCCCCAGTGTCAGCTTTTTTTTTTTGGGTCATTGTGCTTCCAGCATTTACAATTCTTCACTCTCAACGACCAATCAAATCAGGAAAAGGCGGGATTTCTGGTATTTGCTTTGTCAACACAATGGCAGGAGAGATGCTGCTCTGACCTGTCTTTTTGAGGGCACAGATTTAAGGTCTACAGCTGATGCTTGCTCCAGACCAGGATTCATTTACATTCTTTTTCATGCCATCTGTGGTGTTATTTCCTCTGGCAAAGTGAAATATAATGAGGACAGAGCCATTAAAAGAAGACCCACTGAATACTGCTGTGTGCAGAAAAAATAAAGTATTTACACCTAGCAACAAAAATTGTGTCCCACTGACCTCTGAACTACGCGGCTGGAGCTGAGACTGACGCCCCACCCAAGTACTGTGCTCCTGTCACAAACTTACTGAAGACCCTCTGAGATTCTGCGCTGGAATTCCAACTTTGGGGGGTTAACTCAGTGACCAACACTTTTGATTATTTCAAAGTTCAGACATCCGGGCTTTCATGAAGTGCTCCACTCGCCCTGGTAAGAAGCACCCTGAAACTAAGGTTGGAGGTGCTGCCAGTGCATAAAACAGCCTTTTGGACACAGGCCTTCTTAAATAATAAAAGAAAATTTGGGATTTATAGACATCAAAAAGTTGATAATGTTATTTGACATACAGAAATGTTGCCACCTAAGTTTAAGCTTAGTTTTTGTTAATTTAAAACTTGCTACTGTCTCAATGAGATGTGTCTGATTTGTGGTCCTGAATATTTCTAACCCAAAAGAGAAAAGAGCTGTAAGTGGATATGAGGATGCTTATTTCCTGATTATGAGAGAACAAAACATTAGGAATAATCACCCAAACTTGGCATGCGTTCATGCTTTGAGTCAGCTACAGACCAGCCCCACATACCGGGCAGTGCAATAATATTTCTGAGGCTGTTCCACTAAATGTATCAACAGAGGCACCGAACCAACAAACAGTGAAAAACTTTCTGTCCCTCCAACGTTTTAATCTCTTACCAACAATTCAGGCACTTTGTGTAATCTCTCCAAATGCACTCAATGATCACGACTGACAAAAACACCTTCATCAGAACGTCAAACACCGACCACTCCTTAATCCAAGTTCACAAAACTTACCAAAACCCACAAATACAATGATTTCAGCACGTCAATACTCATCGAAAACACTCATTGCTGACCCTGCTCGCTCTTCCTTAACACCTTATTGCACTGAAGGAGAACCTGACGACTAACCAGTCAGTTCTTTGTGTAAAAATCAAGAGAAGTCAAAAGTTTTGAGGTGTGAGAATCTGTCCGTTCTGAACTATTGCTGAATATTAATTCTAGTTAAAAAGAAAAACAGAGCTCACAAATACGACAAAAAACATATGGTTCTTGCACTTTGTACCAAGTTGAACTACCAGACAGAGAAGTTTAAAATTGTCCATTTTGTGGCCATGGCATTGCTAACAGTCCTGTTTGTGCACCTCGCCTCACAGGAAGGCCTCATGCAATACACAATTGATGGCTGTGCGAAGCTTTGTGTTAAATAAAATTAAATTAAGGTATCATTCTGTGCCTGTGAGTGCCTAATCACAAAGAACCACAAGCTTAAAGGGAGACGAAAAAATGACTCTGAAGGCAGACAGAGGGCCAAACTACTGTATCAAGAGCATACTCGACTAGCCATCATGATCGACATTTGCTCAACAAACAACACAATCAATATTGTATCTTAAAAGGCAGAAAACCCACAAACATGTAAAACCGTCTACTATATAAACCAGCAGCATGAGGCTCAGTGTGAGGCTATTTCTGCTTCAAACCCACCCCAAATAAATCATCCAATTTTGGAGTCCTTGCTGCTTTTTCTAAACACGTAAAAATAAAGAGCTTAATGAAAGCTGGAGCTGCTGTCAAAACTGGAAGCTGTGGATGTGATGTGTTTGCTTTAAAAGACGACTGAATCCACTAGATGTACAGCAGAGAAGATAAAAGTGAGAGAGAGAGAGGGAACAATTGGCTGGTTTCTTATTGCATAACGTGGCTGTAACTCCTCTCTGGCTCATTACATCCTTACGCAGCCCGCAGTCAAAAAGTCGTCATGAAAATCCAGCACCCAAGGCTGTTTCAGACCAGACGGGACACTCCATGTGCGACTGATGGAATCAGACATTAAGACTGTCTGAGTAGAAGGAGGGACGTCTAGGATGTGGAGGTTTAGGCAAAGTACATGGTCCTCAGTGTGTCGTGGTGGACCTGAACAGCCTTGGCCAGCGCCTGAGGGTCCCTGCCATTACTCTGCCCGGAGACATGGCTACCCTCCGCACTGTCAGGAGAAAAACAAAAGAACAGGGGTAAGAAACAAAAAAAAAAATCTTGATTATCTACATCTAAAACTGACCAGCTTGAAGTTACTGTGAAAAACTTGGGGTTGATTACTGTGTGGAAAAACGTCAGTCATATCAGATAGTTATAACATGTGACAATGTTCACTCTACTTTACTAAGAAAAATGTAATGACTACAAATTATTTTCCTTGAAGGAGAGGAACTAGGTACAGCACATTTGAATGGGATTTAATGCCCTCATGTGGCCTGCTGGAGACACAAATGTCGAAGATAAATTTGCTGAAAACACAGAAGCAAACTAGTTACCGTAATTTCTCAATTATAACACGTACTCGATTATAACACGCACCCAAAAATCGTACCAAAACCCTTACTCTCTGAGACAACTCAAAAATTACCTTTATTTAAAGTTTTGATCAATGAAATTTAAGTATTTTCACAACACACAATTTAAAAGGATGCAGAAACACCTTTTGCTTCATGCATGCGCAATTACTCGATTTATGCCTGAGCATGCTCAGTCATAGTGTACCGACCAATCAGAGAGCAGCTATCAACATGCTGATTTCTTTAACCAATCACAGCGCAGCTATTTTGTGTCCACTTGCTCACAAGATGGCAGTGATCTGTGTTTGCATGTGTTTTCGCAGAGAAAGAGAATATTTCGGCTTTTTGTATCAGATGTGTTGCAATTGCGAAGTTGGTGAGATGAAATATTTTAAGTATTTTGCTTGTACTCGTGTATAATACACACCCGAAAAGTTAGAGCTTATTTGAAAGCAAAAAAGTGCTGGTTATAATCAAGAAATTACGGGCATGATGGCTGCCATCCGTCCCCTGTTGGCTGCACATGCTCTTCAAGAATCAACTTGATACGGATGCAAGATGCAGTATTCACATGAAACTTTGGATTCGTGTTAAAACCCAAGACATAAGTAAACGCAATGCACGATATCAGATTGTTGCCAATATCCAATATCTCCAAAATCATTATAACTGATACAGATTTTATTTCAAGGACACAAAGCCTTCACTGAAGAAAAATTGACCTGTTCCTCCCATGGTGACAGTCTCTGTGTTGGAAACAGAGCTGGAGCAAAAACAAAATCTTTAAAAATGATACTTTTGATTTTCAAAAGTGGACATTTAGTGATGAGCTAAATTATCATGGCGCATTTTTACATTCTGCCAAAATTACAACTTAAATAAGGATCCATATATCCAACCAAAATATCTGCAGTAAATATCAGCAAAAATGTTCATGTGTACCAAAACCAAAGATGAACCTTTTAGCCAATTATCTGCCGAGACACACATTACTCCAATAATACTGTGTCCCTCATCAACGCACTTGCAGGACGACAATGGTAGATAGCTTTCCAGACAAACTAAGTCTACAGTTCTCCACATCTGTAAATTGAGTGACTGTCACTGTGCAGTCAAACTATATGGAAACAGAAGAATCTTGTTTAAATCAGTAAAATAAATGGAATCTATTTTTGTGTCCTCCTAGTGGCCATGCTCAATGATCTGTGTCCATTCTGATAAAAAACACTTCATAAGGAGGCATTTTAGTCAACATTCTCTGTTTTTTATGGCTGCTGTACTTAAATTACCTATTAACACTTTTGGCTGAAAGTCACCAGTTCAAACAGTCACTCATTAAACTGTAAAATTAAACATTAAACTGTATCGGGACAGATCTGTTGATTTTGGGACGAAAATGTTCTAAAACCAGAGAGCTGATGTTCAGCTTATGCCGTTAGGATAAACTTTTGCAGTCAACTCTGTTGGTATTATTAGAAAAAAATCAACACTATTGTCACCATGTTTATGGATTACATCCCACATAACAGGTAACTGAATACACCTATGTGCTCTCATTTGCCTTTGAGTGGTATATCTTCCAGTAACGTGTTGTGTGTAGAATATCTCCAAAAGCACTCATGACGCAGTCGTATGCATACTCCAATGCCAGGACAAATGGCAGGTATACATCCAATCTTAATCATGCCTTAAAAGCTGAGCTATGAGGCCCTACATGCACATAAATATATCGATCATCACTGTCTCTCAGTTTGATAGCCGCTTATCACCAACCCTAGACAGTAGGGAATCCAAGCGGTGTACCTCTGTCCTCAAATTCAGGGCACAGTTATTGCCAGAATTATTGTTTCTCCTCTCTTAATTTACTCAGTATAACAGAAATAACACACATTTACATCAAACAGAGCAGCCGCTAAACCAGAGTCAAGCCTCCAGCACTCATGCTCATCGCAGACCTTGCCGCCAAGATGAGGGATTCATGATTGGCTATTTGAATTTACGTTGGGTGTTGGATGTATGTATTTGTACATATATGTATATGTGTATTTTATACATGTATATATGCATATACGTGTATCCATAAAATGAAGAGTTTGTCTTCAGCCTGCTCTATTGTAAAGTATCTTGAGATAACACTGGTTCTGAATTGGCACTATACAATAAAGATTGATTGATCGATTGAGACCTTGTAGAAAGAACAAAGTGAGGCTGAGGGGGCTGCTACATTTAGGCAGTAAAACCAACCAAAAGCGTACGAAGATGACTCGCTAGCTTTATGACAGATGTCATTTAGAGACATCCCTATAACAAAACCCAGCACATTGACATACCTCGGGTTGATCAATATGCCCTCAAACTACGTGACGAAGGAAGACTTCTGTTTATCAGGGAAATCCTCCACAATCCAGTGAGAAAGAAACTGCTTTGACAGAGCCCTACCCCTGCCTGGACCAGCAAAGGAGACAAACAGCTGCTCATAAAAATGCACTCCTAGACTGCAGTCTATGTAGGTGTGCAACACCCACAGGACACAGAGAATGCAATCTCCCCTGCTCCTCAGAAAGGAAAAGCAGGATGACAAAAGCTTAGAGGTTATGGAGCTGTGAGCTGAAGGGATCGCTTTAGGAAAATTGACCTGATTCTAGTGAAGTGTGACCTTGGAGCTTTCTGAAGAAAACCTGGTACAAGAGCCAGAGCAGTTTCCCAGTCCACCAACTGAGCTCAAAGTGAGAGGCAACGCAGTGATAAAACAAAATCAAACTATTTTTACAGACCCAACAGGCTCAAATGGGGGACTGCATGAGGATCGAGCACTTTATTTTTATTTTATGTAACCTTTTTTTAACCAGGTAAATCCCACTGAGATCATGATCTCATTTACAAGGGTGACCTGGCCAAGAGGTCAGCAGCACACGTCATAATAAAAACCGCTTACACTTAAACACCTCATGAGGAGGAACTCGGTTTAATGAAAGGCCTCGGTGTTAAAACTCCCTTAAAGAAACACAAGACAAGATGGTGTGCTCCTGACATCACTCCATCAAAGCTGATGACTGGCAAAGATGGCTGACCACCCCAAAATAAATAAATAAATAACAAAATGATGGAAAAAGAACAACCCTTATCAAGTAAATCCTGAAAAACTGTTGAAATTCCCACAATCAATTATCTTAAAGAGAGTGCAGCACTGCTCCAACACCTGCCATTCATAGACATTTAGGTCTCAGGTGAGCACTGCCTCTGCTCTCTGGATCTTTGCCACTTGCTTTTGTTTTAAATTGTTTCTTTCATTTGTTGTTCCTTCACTCTAATGTATCCTAATATTTCTTTAGTTTATCCTCACCTGTCATGTTCTTTGTCGACCAGGTGATAGCGGGCACGGAAGGCCACCAAGTGGGCGTAGTAGGCCGGTGCAGGGATGGAGACGGAGCGCGTGCAGCGGACGTAAGTGTGGCACAGCTGGTAAGTGAGGAGCTGGAACTCATCTCCGGTGAAACAGTTGTCATCCCACAGAACGTGGTAGTGGGAGGGCCGACTCGTACCCTGGGGAGAGGAGAGCAGAGTAATCACATCCCAGGGGACGGCGCTCCAGAGGTAGGACAAACAGACGGCGGCTAAAAATAGGTGTGGGTGTTTGATGGACTGAAATGGATACACTTTATTCATCCAGCCACTGCTAAAATACTTTGATATTTTTCCACAGCAGGTAATAAAAAAATGCAGAACAGAAAGTTCAAACATAAGAAAACAAGTAAAGTCTCTAATAGCCTTAGAATCAGAATATATGCTCTAGAGAAACAATATGATATTGCTACACTTTGAAATTTTTAATAACTGATTAAATCAACACAACTTCTATTTTTATTTTTATTTTTTTTGATGATGAATAGAATTCACCGCAAGCGAGTCAGCACAGCAGTGGTCCATCCAAATTCTCTACTTGGCATTTTTCACATCCATTTTGCATTGAAACTTCATTACTTTACATCATAAATTTACATCTCTAGCTAACAGACAGAAAGCAGAGGGGAGACTGTCTAAATCAGAGGTTCTTAACTGGTCTGGTTTCAGGATACACCATCACCCCTTAATGCCAAACTGCAATCCAAATTAAGGAAAATTATAAACTTCTCAAATTTAGTCAATGAAAAGATCATGCAGTTTGAATTCGAGATAGTACAGGATATCATGGTATGCCAACACAAAAAAAATAAATTTAATTATGAACCAAAATCACCTGCATGTGGTGATGCAAGAGAGGGAAATATTCCCTTTTAAACTCAGTTAGCTGCATTTTAATTACAACCTAAAAGTGACATCCTGGGACAAAAAGTTCCAATAATATAAATGTAACTGAAGCTGTGATAACCCCGCCTCAGTGGATTCATACTAAACAGCTCTGTATTAATAATATTTAATTCAAAGCACTAAATAAGTCATAGACCATGAGGCAGTTACAATATACAAAACGATTTTAGCATTTAAACAGACTCTACAGAGCTGTCATGTACAAACATGAAATAAAAAGTCCAGCTACTGAGAAGTGGTTTCAAAAAGTCTTAAAACATGTACCTTTAGCTGAGAACCTACTTATTAAATACATAACAAACACTGTACTATTAAAATGGTTGTCAGTAAGCATTACAGGTTATTATCGCCACCTATTGTAAAGGACTGTGAATAGACGGCAAAAACATCCCCTTCAAAATAAAAGCACAGGATTTTTTTGCCCAGGCAAAGGCTGAAAAAGGGTCCGCCACCCACTAGTTGAGTGTAAATTACACAAATATATTTAGGATGGCAATGTATTTATGCCACTTACTCAATGGGCATAATTTTTCTTGCTACTTTTGATATTTCAAAACAAACAATACTGAAAAATGGGTGCTTTTTTGCAACTCTAAAATTAAATGGGTATCATCGCTGTGGTTACTCGTACCCTGTCAAAATGCCGCATTGGTAGAGGGTTGTAGGAACCCTAGAGTTTGACATCTAAAATCTTACTCAAGAGGCTTTTACATCCAGTTTTAAACAGGCTACAGTTTTCGCCTCCCAGCACAGAAACAGAAACCTATATATTCAGTGACATCCCTTTAGTCCGGTTCTGATCTCTGATCCAGATAAACTTACCTGGATTCCAGCGTGGCTGCAGAGGTAAAAGTCAAACTCATAGGGATGGGTGATGTCTGTATCCACTGTGGTGCCGGCAGGAATGTTTCCACTTCGTCCAACCTGAGGGGAAAAGTGAAATCTACTTTTTAAAAAGGTCACATTACCAGAAAAAGTCAGCAATACCAAATCTTTCTATTCCTTTTTCCTTTTGGAGAAAACTACATGCTACAATTCACCAAGCATATCTGAGAGATCAACAGAGGTTGCTATGAACATAAAAACATCCTGTAAGTGGCAGTTACTGTATTTCATCTGAAGGAACTCAGTTGAGTCACTCACCCGCTCATTGCGATCTGCACAAAAGAGTCGTGTGTGATGGCGTTTTTGTACAACAATGTAAGTAATCCCCGGCTGGTAGTCCTTCTCTAGGCTGATGCAAGCCTCCCTGATAGCCAGCAGCTCGTAATACAGCACCTAGACAGCAATACGTGTTAACAATTTCTCCTTAAAGATATTATCAGATTTGGTTTCAATGAGGAAAAAGATTAACTAGGAGAGATGTTAAACTAAGAATAAATTGTAGGATAATATGGAGGCATGTGTGCACCATGTGACCAACTACAATTGAGACCATAAGATTCCTTCAAAAAAAAAAAAAAAAAAAAAAAAAAAAAAAAAAAAAAAAAGCAAAATAATTTTCATGATTTGACTGCTGAGTAATTTACTTGGTAAGTGCTAAACAAATCAGGTGAAGTGCTGTACCTGTCTGAACTGTCCCTCTGACACTCCATCTCTGTAGAAGATGATCCTGGTCGGCTTATAACGCGTTGATTTGTAAAACTGGATCAAGAGCTCTCGCACCATTGAAGCCAAGTCCTGGATCACCTCCTGTCTGGGCCTTTGGACCCGCACTGTTGCACAGTACCTGCTGGGGTGAGCGTCCATACTGCCCACCACCTAGAGAGAACAGTGATAGAACAGATGGGTCAGAGACTTAATATCGTAACAGTTTAAGTTCTATAAGAGACTAACTGAAATGAATACTCTGTAAGGAGGAAAGGCAAACAGAAGGAGCCAAATGGCCATTTAGGTAAAGTCTCACCGCTGCTATGGATGGCTTTTTTCCGTCTCCTGCTGGAGGATGAGTGACATCTGCCCCGAGAAAGATGACAGGCTGCTGGAACACTGAGGGTCTGCATGGACAAAAGAACAGAAACATGAAACTGATCTTCTAACTACATTGTTTAAACACAGCAATGTCTTTAATGAAGATAAGAGAAAATCTTACAAATCAGAGGACAAACACTTAATCATGTTTAGAGGAAGCATAATTATCCAATCCTCTAATAGGATATGTGTTACTTGCTGTTCTGATTTTACCGTTGGTGTGGAACCAGGATGTTGTTGATTCCTCCCAGTTTGACGTTGATCTTGAGGCAGAGGTTTGAGAGGGTCTGAGGCGACGTCTTCACTACGTTCTTCACCTGCACACACTGAGTGGCCATGCCGAGGAGGGTGTCACCCACTCTCTTTACTTCAGCTGTGGGTCAGACATCAAAAGTAAAAACTTCTGACCACTCATTGTCACTTCTTTACTTTTATCTTGCAGTAGCATTAGCTCAAACTCAGCTTTTCAACAACATCTGATTTAGAATATTCAGGTTACTGTATCACTGTATCTATAAAAAGATCTAAAAAAGTTAAAGGTACCGTAGACGGGGGTCTTTCCAGGCAGGATCACAATGATGAGCTGTAGGCCGCCGTATGTGTTCTTCAGGTGTCTGAACATTGGCTCCACGCTGTCTGCTCCCTGGGCGTATTTACAGAAACATGGCTGGCCTTGGATTGGCATCCCAGCATCCTTTGAAATTTTACGCAGCTGGTCTGTAAAGCTCCTGAGAACAAGAAAAAATACATTTACTTGTTAATGCGACATTTCAGAGAACCGTTATTTGACATTAAATATCTAAACCTTACGATCAAAGAAAGACTCAAATTCCTGCTGGAGCATTTTGAATGTTAAGGTTTGAGTGTAAAATTCTCCCTCAGTCCCCTGTACAATTACTCTTACAATTCAATGTGAGGGTTTGTACTTCCCAAAGACAATGTTTGATGGACTAATAACATCCGAGTGGTTTCTTTTATTAGTTTTTTAAATTCTAAAGCTCAAGAACCATCCTCTTATATTTTGTTTATCCTTGTGTTTTGTGACTTTTTTTGGCTTTGCCACAAGCAGCAGTGACACTTTACTTCACTGTCTCGTTTCATATTGTACATTTTGATTTGTACTGGTACGGTAACTCACTTTAGGATCTCTTCTCTGCACTGCCTCTGTGTGGCGAAGCAGGCGATGGCCCACATCTTGATCTCCACTCCGGTATGAAACTGTTTCCCCCTCATGTCCCACACGCCGTGGCTGGGCGTGGCCACCGTGCGGTTCTGCAACGACAGTGCAGGGTTGATCTGCTGGGGCTGACAGTCACACAGACACATAGAGTACAAGGACAGGGACAGTGTATAGATTCAAGAATTCAAAGGAAATGGTGGGATTGCAGGTTCAAGGGAGATTCATCATTTAATAAACAAAAATGATTCATTGGCAGTATGGCATTAGGGACAAATCAACTTGTATGTTTATCTGTGCTTGATTCTGTTAACATAATACATGTAGCTAATAACTTAGTGGCAGACATGCAAAAGAGGTAATGCTTTAAAATCAAAATGCTGCTTTGATATGATCTCTATAAACAAGGTGGTAGTATAAAGGGGCAGAAAAAACAGCATATTCTGAAAGAACAAGTTCACAGACAATAAAAGATGAATAAAAGGTGTTTGAGACAGACAAGAAGCACTCAAAGAATTCTGAGTGTAGGAAAGATAAATGTAAATGACTACACAGAGCTCTGAATGTAATGTTGCCAAATTTTTGTGATTGAAATTTTAAAAATGATTAATCATCAGAAAAATCCGGATTGATTAGAAAGAATTAGTCAAACATTTAGACTTAATTTTACACAAGAGGAGCCTCTGCTGTCTCAAACGCACCCAAACAAACACGTAGAAGAACAAACATGCATATGAAGCGTGATTAAAGGGGGAGGTACCATAAATGGTTCAGAGCTCACCCTGCCGCCATATTGCAGCATGGGGGCGGGCAGGACTCGGCCCGTCACCTGAGCCATCTCATCTCGAACTCTGAACTGAAACTCCTGAACGAATGGGTCCGACTCGTAGTTTGCACTCCTCACCTACAAAATTAGATTTTTGAAAACAATTAATACAAAAGAAAGAGAAAGAAAAAACTGTACGTGTTAAAACTGGTGAATGGGTAACTCACCAGCCTGCTGATCTCTTCCTGTCTGTCCGGTGCAGAGCGAGCTGTAGCTTTGATCATGGTGGACGTCTGGTTATCGGTTAGCTTTTTAATGCAGCGTTGTCCAGCTACAATGTTGCACACCTAGGAGAAAAACAGGATATATTATCAGGGTTCCTTTATCTTACTTTTTAAAATCAAATTTAAGATTTGAAGACTTTTCAAGACCCAAACTGAAAAATAGGACATTCTGTCTTTATTGTAGAACAGATGGCAATCAACAACATGTTGTCCATCAAACTTTTTTTCTCTAAATGATGATTTTTCCAATCCAAGCTCATTACTTTACTAACATTTAAACTACATATTCATTCGATAACAGGATATCAAGCTGCATTGCTTTCAATAGAGATATGGGGATGCCAACATGAAAAGTTGTGTCCATGTGTACTGCTCACTGGTCAAGAGTCACAAAACTACTACTGCAGTTTTCTGTTTTGTTTTATTTTGTTAAAACTGCCAAAGCCTAAAATAAAAAACCTATAACAGGTTAAAATAGGACTTTAAATGATCTGTAGGAACCCTGCATTTAGACAATTTGACCAGGTTCTTTTTAAATTTGCAAGCTCATAAGAATAATGCAATGTCTTCATCAACGTGCATTTTTCTGCTAAACTTTTGATGCAACTCAGTAGGTAATTGGATTACACAGGAAGATGATGCCCATGTATGTTGGTTTTTTTTAAATGGAAATAATACAAAAATACTTTAATCAGTATTTTTGCTCATATATTTGTATTTTGACAGTATATAACAACCCAAAAATCTTAATAAGTCAAACAGTCAAAAAAGCTGCTCCATCTTTTGCTGCAAAGGCCAACATGAATACATCTTTGATTATATTCCAGCCTCAGATGCCCTAAGACTGAGGTGGTCAGACTTGATTTTGAACAGTAACCCAACAGTTGGGGAAAAAAGTGCTTATGTGTGCCGACTATTTATGCCCGACTGCTTTGTAGGCCTTAAGGCCTACACACAAGACTGTCTTCTGACTTATGAAGATTAGCTTGGCTTGGTTTAGCTTTTAGACATATAGAGTTCTATAACCAGGGATGTTTTTGGGTATGGATAACATAACCATTTCAATCTGGAGAAAAATGTGACTTCTGATCGACTGATCAATGTGGACATATCTGGTTTGAACAGGTAGAATAACTGAGCTTTGATGGGTTGAAACAGAACAGCTCGGCTTTTGGATACAATAAGAAATTTGCATGCTCATACTTGTGAGGAAGCATCTGACTCTTACCTCCAGTGGCAAGTAGGTGTGTTTCTGTTCCTGTCCCACCTGCAGACAGGGCAGGTGAGGGTACTTTAGTTGAAGGTTATACTTCTCTCTGAAGTATTGTGCCACTGTGCGCTCAACCGTCTGACCATTCTCAAGCTGCAGAGGAAATCTGTATTTGAAGAAAAGAAGGGTCTCCTGTTTATTTAAGCCAATGTCGGTTTTGACTGAAGCGTGATGTAGAAAACATACGTCTGGAGGCTTGCAGGTCGTCGTGTCACATTGCAGACTCGGTACTTCCTACGCATGGTTCCACAGTGTGTCACTTCTACTTTCAGGCCTAAGAAGATGGAGAAGCGTCAGAGTAAACAAGCAATTTGACCTGAGGGTTTCTTGATCTACCTGAACAACTCAATTCACTTTTTAAATAATTATTCCCACAGAGAGCCTGACAGTAAAAGTCGTCCCATCCTCTGTGACTTACCCTTGATCTCTTTGGTGAACTTGACCCTATGGGAGTCAGTGAGGGGGCGAGGCTGCTCGTCGATGTTGTGAATATCCAGGACTTCACACATGAACTGGATGACCGGCTGGGCTTTGTAAAACGCTGTGGCTGACACTGAATGATTCAGGAAGAGATAGAAGAGTTACATTTAAGATGTAGAAGAGCGGTGACCAGATCATTTCAAATGAAATGGGACAAGTGCACCATTACAAAAAGGGTCTTCTGTAGATATGCAGGGTATTTTAAGATGCATAAGGTTTGAGTCAAACACAATGACAGTACAAGACTTTTTGTATAAAACAGGACTGAACACACTGCACTGTGAGGAGGAAGATTTTGATCTTATTTTTATCTTGCCTAAAAAGAAAGTTTTTTGTTGTTCCCAAGACCTCTGCTCAACAGAACTGGCTTCAAAATTCAAAATTTTGGTCTCCTGCATATTTGAAGTGAGGGCACTATTTTGGAACAATACACTGTATTCTGATTTGATCTGATTTAACTTCTGGAGTCATTGCAAATTTCCTGAGATTAAAAGAGAAGGCATGGCAAGAATTACAGAAAGTAAAACTCAATAAAGCTATTCTTAATCTGGTTACTGTGGATTTAACAAACAGCTGTTGAATAACTTGTAAGGTTTGAGAAGATTAATTTTAACAGACTAAAGTCAAGCAGTTCCCCCTTCATTCAGCTTCCATGCTTGACTATGCTAGCTCGCTATTTGGTTCAACCTAACAGTCAATCTTTTATCTGATTGTTTGGTATGGAAGTGAATAGCCATACTTTTAAAGAGCCCATATTTTGACTCTTAATCAGAGTCAATCAGGCTTTTGATGACTGCTACAGTATGTTCACAATCACTAATGTTCAAAAAAACCTTCTAGTTTTCATATGCTAAGCCCCCCTGATCCATCTGTATTCTCTCTGTCTGAAACACAATGAGAAAGGCCCTTCCCTTTTAAGTTCCCTTCCCTACATGGGCCCAGTGTACTCTGACTGGTGTGCAGGTCTACTCTGTAGTATTTGGTAAGTTCAGACCTGCTAAGTGCCATGTTGTCAATGACTCCTCATTCATTCACGGTCTCTGCTCTGCACTGGGCTTGCTACGCCCAGGAAATGGCTTTAAACTGATGATGAAACAATGGTAGGATGTCACACTGATAGGTCTCTTCACAGGGGGTCGGGGAATGAGTCATTGAAAGCAGCTACTTGTGCCATAAAGAGGGGTAGAGGGGGAAGTCCTGAGGCTGCTGACTTTTTCTTGTGCATAGAGGTGCTCTATAATCATACTAAAGGGGACATAAAGCTCTAAAAGGCAGTCTCTTTAAGGAGATCTATCACAGCCTTCTCCACTTTTTCACATAGTTCTCTGTGGTCTTAATTATATGTCTGTGTTATGCCTTGGATGAAATATGATATGAATCAACCACCAGAGAAAGAGTAAATATATAACACCTTGTGCTGACATGAGTCCAGCTGAAAGCGTCTATGGCTGAGGGTGGTGATACTAGGTAACATTTCGACATCCTGTAGTGTCATAATTAGCATGGACTCTGAAAAGACCCTCTGATTTCATGTTTTCAGACAAAGAATGACCACAAACCAAGGACTGGTTCTGTTTTTCCCCATTTTGTAGGTCAGTGGAACTTTGGGATACTCAAACTTATGTGCATATTTTATTTTTCATGACATGTCTGCTTTGAAAATGACAAACTATTACTATAAATTGCCTTCTTACCATCAATGTTGAGCATCATTTTCCACATGGCGGGCCGCACTGACTGATGGAAGCCAAACCAGACCTCTCGTCCACCACCTAGCGGGTGGTCATAGCCCTCTGGGGAGGAGAAGAAGGATCTTCCAACAGGCGTGTACCTGATGAGGACAGAAAGGTGACACAGAGGTTAGGTGGGTGCAAAAATAAAACTGACACAGTTGCATTCCCTGAATGGTTCACTGGGTGCAGCACAACACAGGCGCTGTTACATGTGTGGAACCTCAGGAGGATAGGAGGGTTTTAGATCACAAAAAAACTATTCTGCTTAATGCATTCACCAAATGTTATACCCTGAGATGGATTACACAAAATATGCTTTTAATCCCTTTCTCTGCTTTGAATCCAAGTCCCAGTTTGGCCTGCTAATAAATCAGAAATGTTTTCATATGTGAGGGAGCAGGGCACATACATGTTTCTGTTTAACTGCACCTGTTGCATTATGTGACACACTGTGGTTGAAATACTGCATAATAAATAAAGGGAGCTACAGCAGCTCAGGGATGACAGTATCCTGGCTCTTGTTTCATGAACAGAACTAAACTGCAGGAAGATAACCTTCTTATTATAAATCCAGAGCTTTTTAAACAGCCACAAAGTATATAGCAGTCAGTGTCCCTTATTATCTTCAGGAATAGTCCTCCTTTAACCATAAAAAATAAATGAAAATATAAAACTCATGAACTAGAAATTACATTAGAAATTAGTTTTGCTGAGCCCTCAGTGTAATTTTGACAGTTATCTTTTTAACTTTTTTGAAGGTATTTCTGACAAACGCATGGTCAAATGATATATCTGTAAATGAATGGTTGAATAAACAATGAGTCAATGCCAGAAAACTAAAAACAATCCATATCATCACATTTACATGGAAAATGAATGGATGTTTTAATATTTTCAAAAGAATTTAATACCATTGGTTAAGCAGTACAATTACAAATATATTTTTTGTGACATGATCTCAAAGCTCAGCAGCTTAAACTACTTGAAGGTGACAAAACTGAACATCAAAAATACTACTGTGGCAGAAATACTGTCTGCTGTGAATATTGTATACAATGATGCACTATGTTTTGCCTTTTTGTGATTTACATCAAATGGTGTTGATATTTGCATCAGTCCAAAGAAGTTTTGAAATGTCAGCATATCCGCAAAAAATTCAAACTGACCCTTTGTTGGCTCTCTGATTGGTTAACTGACCAACCAATCAGAATCAGAGAACCCCTCTCTAACAGTTGTTGTCAGAATACAGTCAGACAACCTCTGTGTTGGCAGAGCTGATCTTAATGCAATGTGGTAAAATTGTTATCTTTATTTTGTTACAACATTGAAAATCACAAAGAAAACTTACCTGCACTCAAAGGTAAGAGACAACATTGTAATATTCACAATATTTGCTGTTTTAAGAAAGTTTGGCAGAAACAAAAGAAAAGCATTTTGTTGACGTGAACAGCCAATGTTTTGAGTTTTCTTCATACGCCCTTTCATAGTTCTTTCTTTATTCCTCATTCAGAGTGAATTTTAAAAAGATTTGAATTGATAAATATGATTTCAAGTCATTCAAAAAAAAAAGTTATGTTCGATTGCTTTAAGTGGAAAAGAGGCCAGCAACAACAGATCTGGGCTAGCCCAGTAACAGTTACTATGGAGGGCGGAGCTTGATTAAGGGTCACTTCCTGTAAAGGTCAAGACTTGACAAAGGGTCAATTGTGCATCCCTTATTGTATAGTTGCCTAAAAAGTCCATAGGATACGGTATAGTCTTAAAAAAATGGAATTTTACACTGAAAACAAGCTATTATCTCCCATAAAACACAAATCTTTGCAGGGGGATCAGGAGAGGAAACTCACTTCATGGAGGGAAGATGTCGAAGGACTACGTCCACAGCGTGAACCGGGTTAGTGCTGATTGGTTTGTCCAGGTCCAGAGGCTCAGCCATGACACGTCCCGTTAAGACTTCGTGCAGCATGTGCCAGCTGACCAATGACACAAACTTAATGGTGACTTTAAATGGGCGGTCCTTCCCACCATCACCTGGCAGGGTGACATCAAGATCCACCTGAGGAGGGAGGCAGGAATTATTGTTGATTAACAATTAAAGTCATGTTCCACCGACTTCTGTGAAACACGGATAAAAACCTTCACTCTATTGTTTGAAACAGCTGACAATAAAAAGACATGCAAAGCAGACTTGAGCTCTACAAATGTGGAACTGGTATGCTTTATGATCAACACACAAAAAGCACGTTGAACTTTTAAGATTGGCTCTTACCCCACCAGCGGCAACAGGCAGTGGGTTGGCAGTGTAAAGGCTTCTCTTCCCATCGTAAACAGGCAGACAGTCACCAAAGATGGTCACCTTGAAATGCTGAACCATGGAGTCCACCACCTCCCTAAAAAAGGAACAAAGACATTCAAGATCAACAAAAGGGGACATTTTAATAACACTGAACAGAGTGGCTGGCTCATCATTACCTGTTGACCCTGCGAGGACATTTGTCAGGCTTGATGTCCACCTCATACAGATAGACATCGATCCTGGGTATTTCCACCTGGAAGCAGTTGGCCAGGAGCTTGATGGGCTTCCCGATGGTGCCATAGCCAGGTCTCCGTGGCAACGAAAAGAGGGCTTGGGCTCCAGCGGCTCCTGAAGGAACACAAGCAAAATATTATTAAGGTTTGTTTATGTTTCACTGTGGCCTTCACAGCCTTAATATGAGTGTATGTATCTCAGTGTTGATGCACTTACTTAAAAGCTTTTTCCACTGTGAAAAGCAGTGGATGTATTACTGCACTAAAGAAACAGTCTCCCACAGTGATGAAGGTAATACAGAAAACTGTCTCCTGACACTGTGGTTTCTTTTCAGAGTTTTAGAGCCTTTAAGCCACATATCTTCATGAATTAATTGGTTGGTTTATTACTAACATTCCCATTTCATTTTCAGTTGGAGGAGACCGTTTTAAGCAATGAGGTTCTGCAAACCTGAAGTAAACAAACTGACAATCACCAAATAGCTTAAAGATAAAATTTAGCCACTGTCGCACGTTGTACAACTCAAATATCTCAACTCAAAATCTTTATTTTGAGTTTGTGTCCATTGAAGACACATAGAATACTGTTGATTGTAAATTTTGTATTAAATCTGTTATAAAACAGTTAAGAGGGACAAGTCATAAGTTGCTAAAAACTGAGTTTGTTATTTCTGATTCTCAGTAAAAATCAAAGTAATAACATTGCCTTTTAAAAGAGTAATAAATAGGCTTTTTATTAACATTTTTTGGGGAGGGGTCTTGCCTTATACATTTGCTGGAAGCTGCTGCTAGACTGAAATATTAGTTTTGTGTTCGGGGAGGAAAAACATCCATATAGATAGGCTGGTACAATAAATTGTATTTGTTTTGGTTTATGATGAAAACATTTATTGTTGAAACAGATTTTGAGAGCACTTTCTAAATAATAAATAAATGTTTATATTTATCTGACTGTATTTATTTATTGGTTTAAAAAGTAGCCATGTGCAGTAATGTACAAAATCAAGTATACTACCCATAGTGAAACATGCACTGCAATATCGAATGAATCTGAACCACTGACTAAGTAATCACGACTGAATTAAAACATGAAACTAGTAGAGCAGCACAGTCCTAGTTGCTGGTCTCATACATCGTTTATAATAAGCATCAATATAGGGCCTTAAAAACCAATATGAATGATCCTATTCCCAACCCACTGGAAACAGTTCCGGGTCCAGACCCAGGCTGGAAATGTCCTCTTTCACCAGCATGCTGCTATGAAATGAGGATTAAAAAATTTACTAACAACTCATTTTAATGTCATCCTCTTCATTCTGAAATTCTGAGTCATTAAAGTTGTTTCTTCTGACAACACCCCATTTCCTGTCGGGGCTTTTGCAAAAAAAATGTCATTTCAATTCCTTGTAAACTGAGTACTAATATTGTGAAAACTGATTCATTTCATCATGGCTAACACTTTATTCCACTGAGTTGTTGAGTGACACAGTCAGATTATTACGCACATGGCCTGTTCTGAGAGACACTGACAAATGTCTTGATCTCTGTTTACAATTTATGATGAGTCTTAGAGGCTGACGCCTACTAAATAATCTTGTCTTTAGGTTAAGAGAAAAATTTAGATATATGTTGTCATGAAAAATGATCTCTGAGCTTTGTAGTATCCATCTCTTTAGCAACGCCAGGAGTATTTTTCCAAATCAATGACGTTAAAAGTATATCGATGATTAAAAATAAAAACAATGACAACAATATCACTCTATAGAGATTTTTGACAATTCTCTGCAATTTCTGAAACAGAGACCAAACAATAATCCTGAATGTAATCTACCATTTTTCTCAATCTGAGAGAGTTTGTAAGAGATAAACCAGAGGAAGGAAGTGGTTCATAAGTAGGAAAGAGCAGAAAGTCTGAACAGGGACTGAAGACGGTCAGGGACGTTAAATGATTTCCTCATATCAAACTGACAAAACTGAAACAAAAGCGTTGATGCTGTTTTCCCCCCCGACGTCAATCTGATAACGACCGTGTAAAAAGGTTACAGGGTTTGGTGACATTTTGAATAAAGAGCGATTTCTCCTGACTGACATGGCCTTTGCCAGACGGGGGGGGGGAGTAGGCGGCTGACACACCACGACAATCTGACACCAGTTTTCATAAATGCCAAACTGGAAAGTACTCAAAGAGAAAAACTAAATGACATCACACACGTGGCCACACAATTTCCACAAATGTGACTCAGAAGACCCACAACACAAACACAGACATCAAGACAGGGACGACCATGCCCCAAAGTCTGCTCATGCTCAGACAGCTCAATCTGGTAAATATCTGGAGGTGTGTTTTTATGCTGAATTCAGCAGAAACAACAAATGAGTCCATTCAGTCACTGTGTCAGATTAAAGCTCCTGTCAGGGGTTGAGGGCTGACCCTGAAGCTGCCATGAGGTGTTGTCTTGTCCGCGTCCCCAGGTCGCTTCCTCCCCTGTGCCGTTGTCATGGAGACAGCACTCTCGTTGGAACAGTTTCTCCATGGAAACTAAAGGCACACTGACTGAAGATAGAGAAACAGGTGCTCACATATTTGTCTCATTCATCTGGAGGCTGAGGTGACCAAAATGCTGGCGACCTGAAATCTGTATAACTCATAGTCTGAGGTTGATTGACTACTCAAACATCAAATAACACTATGAAAAGCACTAAATTAGCTTGTGTATGATTTCATAACTCCACTGTCATATGTCAACTCCTTAAAAGTGAATATCTACACATTTTACTCCTGTTTGAATGTTAAAGTGTTATCTGGGATGTGGGCAGAAACAGTTTGTTCTGCTCTGCTTAAGCCACTTTCCTCTGCATGCATCTCATCAGAGCCGGCCATAATAACAAAGAACACAAAAATTATTGCAGACAAGGGGCAGAAGTGGTTAAAACTGTGTATTATTTTCGGCAAAAAGACAATTTTCAGTAAGTGGAGACACCAGCAGCTTGCAGAAGCATTCATCTCACCGTTATCAATAAGGGAATTGTAAAAGAATCGGATCAATAAGCAGAATCATCAATGGAATTGGTATAAATAAAATCCAATCTATCCCCATCCCCATCACTGACACCAGTACTTTTTTGTCAAGAGTGGGAAGTCTCTGTTTAACTAAAACTGTCCTCTTCTACCATCAGTGTATTTGTGTGACGAACAGATGTGTAACAAGAAAACAACATTTTATTCTCTTATAAATGATGCAGTTGATTCTTTAATGTCGACATTCTGTGATAATAAGGAAAACCTTATGGTATATTCGTGAGATACACTGATCACACATTATTACTGGCAGCAGAAAGATTTTTGTAGCATGTCTTCAAGGGAAAACTGATTCAATTTTCTGATAAAATTCTGACTGTTAAACTTTTTATTCCAGTATCTTCAAAACTTCACATCATAACAGGAGTCACCATCTCTCATTTTATATGTGACTAATTTCATTCAAGACAAACAAATTGGCCTTGAGTCTTGTATTATAAAACCCTATGAGGTCAGACGAGTTATTTTTCTGCCTCCAGAAATAAAGGCTTTAAATACAACCCTTCATCCTGTTCTGAGTAGCATTCAAAGAGAATTAATTTAATTTTCATGTTAAAAAATTTGGGTGGCACGGTTGCAGTTAGAGCCTTTCTGTGTGGAGTTTGCATGTTCTCCCTGTTGCATGCGTGGTTTCTGTCCGGGGTACTCTGGATTCCCCCCACAGACCAAAAACATGCTCATTGGGTTCACTGGTGACTCCAAATTGCCCTTCGGTGTGAATGTGAGTGTGAATGGTTGTCTGTCTCTCTGTGTGTGGCCCTGTGATTGGCTGGTGACCAGTTGAGGGTGTACCCCGCCTTCTGCTCCAGCCCCCGCAACCCTGAAAGGGATTAGCGGTATGGATAATGGATGGATTGAAAAACATAAAGACAAGCAAGCAAAAATAAAATCCAGCATTTCTTTGCAAAGTTATGGAAAATATTTTTCATCAAAGCAAAAGACCAACAGTAGACACTTCAGCAGTAATGATCGAAAACACAAGGGTTCTCACAAGGACTCAAATGAACCACAAAGGAGAGATTCAGCAGCACTTAACAGACCGCTACAATCATGAAAATTCACCACAGTCCACACACTTAAACAGAGAACCCCACAGATGAGAGTCCAGTCCAGTGCGGACATCAACACACTGATGCTGGGCAGTGCAAACGTCCTACAAGTTATACTAATAAAATAATTGTTTTTAACCTTCCCCGCTTACAGACTGAAACTATCATGCTGTCATGATCATGAGCAGGTAAACATACTTTTTAATGTGCTATGACTGACACTGTCAATCTGCCCAAATAGACTAAAAGATAAATTTCTTAGATACTACTTACTCAATTTTGAAAATGTACTACTTTTTCTTGTGATACATCTTATTTATTTCTCGTAAATTTTATCATCAAACTAAGGCTATTGATCAGTTTGAAATACTGTGAGGAGGTCAGGGTAAAAAGGCAGATTTTCAAATTAAATTTTACATTTTCCGACACTTTCAAGACTGAATAATTTAACAGTTATCCAAACAAATACACTTGGCTATATAATAATGTTCAGCATTTTTCTGCTTGTCAAGCTAAGAAAAAAAATACATGGCCCAAATGTGTATGCTAACAACAAACTGCAAAAGGACTTGGACAAAATATGATTCAGATAATAAACAAGAAGATTAAATTCTAATTCTAATTCTAAATTCATCTTTTAAATCATATTTTTTGGAACACTTACTTTGTCCTCCTTCAATAATTAAAAAACTACTAGTGAATGTTGTTATTGATAAAATACTTGGGATTGAAGACTGATTTTCAGAACACAAAGTCTACTTGAAGACAACCTCCTTAGGTTATGGATGATTTTGATTTGACATACCAAATAAAAAAAGAACTGATAGCAAAATAACCAGCCTAATTCTTGGAGTACTTGTGTCATGCAGATTTGCCAAGCAAAGGCAGTGAATTCCCTCAACTGAACTCATATTTGTGTGGTAGAAAATAGACATGAATTCATTTATGAAACTGGAAATGTCAGAAAATGTTGAACTCCATGCAGTTTTCTCAGATACCGCACATGTCATACTCATGAGGATGAAATGGGTGGAGTGGAGAGAATGGGTCAGTTTCTGTGAACCAGTTTGACCTTTTTGTTGTTGCAGCACTGCCCCCAAAAACATCAATAATAAACAAGCAGGGACTCACAAATTGGGCCCCTTGGCGACAAAGTCAATTGAATAATGTGCTGCCATGCTCAATTGAGTTCTGATTAACACAGGCAGCAGTTAGCTGAGCATTAGTCGATAGCGTGTGTAACTATGGCAGCAGCTGGTGTGAAACGCTGCCCTTCAAACCAATATGAACACACCCTCACACACTTTCAATCACACACACTCTTCTCTGAATGTGAGCCAGCCTCTCTCAGGCTTCAGACACACCTGACGGGATCACCGCCTGCTTGTGACAGCCAACCAAGAGTGACGTAGACTGAGCAAATAACCCGTGAGACTGGTTTGGTGCTTTCACACATGCACACACTCAGTTCCACACCAGAGAGCAAAAGTGACCGCCAAACAGAGAAACTATCAGCCTGGGTTATCTTGGAGATGGAGGGGTGCCCACAAGGACTCTGAAGCCAGCTGTTCAAAAGAAATCCAATCGGATCCATTCAGACCAAAGCTTTGAGATTGGTTTCTGACAGGAAAATGTATTGTGATATTAAACTGGATCAGCCTAAACATTGTTGACGTTAGTCCAGATCAAACCTCTACTATATGTTGATTAAAACATTTAAATAGTCCTGGCATTCTGCTAAATAAGGGTGCAGGAGAAGGTAGGGTGGTTGCTGGATTTCAGGAGCCAAGTGTGATCAAACTTTATCGTGAAACAGGACATATCACTTTACTTTCTCTTAACTGAGCTAATTGACGCATGCTGCTGTAAAAAAAAAAGAATAAACTGAGACAAATGAAGCTTTTCAGGAAATGTTTTTTCTAAAGTTGAGAACTGCAAACCTTTAATGCTCCTAATAACAGCACAAATGATCTAAATCGACTTCTGACTAAAGACTTTAAAAATGTACTTCCAAACAATTATTGTCCTTATTTCATGTGGTGATTGCCATGGGCTGTTTTTAACCCTTTAACATGAGATCTGGCCTGGTGACAGTGCTGCTCCATGTTTTCTGTGGTCAGTCTTTTTACCCTGCTGTGATTTAGTAAGTCTCCTTTCAGCGATAAAATCAAGCATGGGAGATTTGTTTGTATTGAATATTTTTGTCTTTAAACAATAGTGCATCTTTATTTTTTATCTTTCTGTACCCTTGCATCAAAGAGTAGGACGTAAGATCATGCCATTGTACTAAACAGAGCAAAGCAACATGTCCTCAGAATTTTTTGTATGGGGTCAGTTTTGCCTGGAGAACCCTGAGAGATTGTAGTTATTTTTGGGAGCGTCTGTGTTTTTGATTCCACACAAACCAACCATGTCTTTAATTGCAAAATAAAAATTTAAGGGCAAAATCATACATAAAAAGAGAGCTCATCAGATATGCAGACTCAAGACTGATCCTCCTGATTGAGCATTTAGAGCAGTGGTGGGCAACTGGTGGCTCAGGAACCACATGTGGCCCCCTTCTTCCTAAGTGCGGCCCGCTAGTCAATTCCAAATATAAAAATAAATAAATAAAAATAAAACATACATATTCACAAGTAAACATGATAAAATCTGTCAAAAAAACATTTTGTGATAAGACAGAGCTGCAACAGGCTGAAACTCTTTATCACTTCTATAAGACATCAAAGGAGTTCCAGCAACACTTATAATCAGGAAACAACTTTGTTTGACTAACGCATTTCAGCTTGTGGCCTTTCTCAGGGTCCTGAACTACAAAGTGCTGCTGGAGCTTCTTTGCTTTCTTCAAGCTTTCTCTCCAAGCACCTTCAACGTTAGTGAGGTTGTGCCAGAACATCTGACTTTTATCACTTCTGCATGCATACAAATGCATTTGTGTGGGCCTCTAGTTAAATAACCAGTAAAAACTCTGTAAGTTGCTTGAAAATGTGGTTAAATCTGGCCTGAATTCTGTGCTAAGCACATAACATGAACTATTGCTACTTGCATTTGTGTCAAGAGACATAAATCTTAATTGATTATCTCCTTATGAGAGCTTTTTTGTTCCCCTTGTTAAATTATAACAGTCTGTAATTTTGAATGCAAGCAGCCCACAATTACCACGGCTCAGCCCTCTGGCAAAAAGAACAAAGCTCATGTGGACCTCATGGTAACCACAGTTCCCATTCCTGATTTCGACGCTGCAGGTGGACTTTAGTCTGCAATATTGTTTTAAAACACATGTGAGTTACATGTGGATATGGGAATTGAGAACAAGTTCCAGTTGATATTCGATTCTAACTAGTTTGCAGCACTGATATAATTTACCTTCCTGTTATCATTGCCCTCCACTGCCTTCCATGTGCCTCAATGTCTTACTCTTGAGAGGCAGCCAGCAAAGACGACTTAGACAGAGTTGAGATGGGGCTAAAATGGCAAAAATTCACCAAGAACTGATGAGGGAATTGATTTAGAACTGAATGAATAAGCAGAAGTGATTATGTCACTGATATCAATGAAGTCTTACTAATGCTCATCCCTTGTCACATGGGCCAAAATGTTGAAAAATCTGGGTAAGGCCATTCCTCATTTAGGCTCCTTTGTCATCACTAATTCAGACTAAATCAGCAAGAGATTGGTTTTTTTTTTTTTTTTTTCAATTATTGAAAATGCAGGAAAAGTGTAAAATATCTCTAAAATTAGACAGTGAGCAGGAGTTTGCTGGCAATTTTCCACAGATTCATTCCTTTTCCACACATCTGTCCTGCAAGCAACATTTAGATTATTTGAAATTTAAGACTTTCTTAATACTGCTGGCCATTAAAAAGCAGGATCATGTATTTTTAAATCATGAATTACAGCAGCTGTTGTAGTTAGATGATAAGACAGAGTCTATTTAATGCAGTTTGGTGAAATTGTTATCCTAATGTTCTTACTTCAGGATTGAAAACCGCAAAGAAAACTCATTTAAAGTCAAAGGTGAGGATTTTTTCTATAGTGACAATATTTGATGTTTTAGGAATATTAGGCAGAATAAATAAAAGTATTTTGTTGATGTAGACAGCTGTGTTGGATGACATTACTGAGGCATTCATCAGTGATCATTTTTTTTAACAGATTCACAAAGATTTTGAGTGATCTGAAAAAGGATTGCATCCTGTGAGGCTTGACAAAGGGTCTATTGTCTGAACTAGACAGTGAAACATGTACAAGGTGCTGCCATTCTCCTGAGATAATTAAAGTGCAAATAAATTACATAATCTCAATTTTGAAATATATTTTGAGACTTTCTTTAGGAGTGGTAATACGTTGTGTAGGGTCCAGTCCTATGGCCACATTCACTCAAATATTTCAATCACTTTCTATGAAACTGATAAGGGTTAAAATAAGGCCTTTTCTACTTGAAATCTTAACTTTAACTCTTTGTCATCTTGAGATAACAGAGCTTTTTTCCCCACGATAATGTGTTAAATTCAAGGTCTCCAAAAAAACATCCAACTCTTAATGTTATCATGGAAAACAGAAAAAAACTGCATAAGTATGCAGAACCTATCTTCTCGGATTTCCTGTAATTATATGATTTAAAATGTTTGTTTTGTCCAGTCTCTATGATAAACCATATGATTTTCTTTTTTAATTAAATGACTTCAAGCAGTTTAAATTTTTCAGAAATCAGGGTTTCAATTTCTTACAAGGTGATGATGGGTATTGTAGCAGAATCAGTTGAGAAACACTTACTTGGAGCGCTGGAAAACTGGATAAAATAATATCAAAGTATGTTTATGGATATTTGGCTGAATATTAGGACCATTCTGGAATATGGCCACAGATGACCCGAACCTGGATGTCAGTAAACAGTGTTCAGAATTTGGCCTCCTATAGAGCAAATTTTAAATCAAGGTTTAAATCAACTTGCAGTATCTTTAGACTCAATAAAAAGGCCATATTAGCTGTTGCATACGTTTTAAGAGTAGCACCTGTACTCTACATTAAGCCAAGCTGTTAGACTGAGGATCCCACCTGTTGTTCCGATTTCCATTCATGAGGTCTCAGTCCGGACGACCCGGCACACAGTTGTTACTTCTCCCTGCTCTGCTCAAGACGTGACTTTACTGAATATCCGCTGACAGACACCCTGTTCCCGGCTTCACGGCACCTCGCTCCCCGGCTTCACGGCTCCTCGCTCCCCGGCCTCACGGCTCCTCGCTCCCCGGCTTCACTCGCTGATGTGGAACGGGGCCGCTCGGGGTTCCCCTTGACTGAAAGTCTTCTTTCCCCGACCTGCTTCACCGATTATGACAGCTCCAACGTGCTTTACACACCCTCTCGTCCGTTAGTGGACGTTTCTGCTGGTGACTATAGAAGAAAATCAGCGTTAGTGCGGCCGTTGTGGACGTTTGTGACAGTTGGTTCAGCTCCACTCAAACGTTAGCGGCGGTTGGTAAGCTAACAGCGTCAGCTAGCTTTAGCCGACGAAACTAGCCACAAACTGTCAACTCGACAGACGAGAATATTTAGAAAGTTTACCCGGTCCGTGAGGAAAATCCACCGTCCCGGTAAATTAACGTGACAGTTCGGTGTTCTTCTTTGCCGAGCAGTTATTGGGGTTCACCACCCCTGCGTCCTCCCTCTCGGTATCGGCGAGAAACCGGTCTGAAATCTGCTCTCACACCGCCCTCTTGCTCCCCGTTTTAAAGCTCGCGAGAATTGGAAACAAGAACATCCGGCGAAGCCCTTCAAAATAAAAGTACAATTTCCAAAAACATCATACAACATTAAATACATTGAAAGCACAAGACATTTAAAACAGGTAGAATATAAAAAATTATATATAAAACACAATAAATTAATAAATAAATAAAAACTAAACCAAGAAAAAACCAAAACTACATTTTTTTTAATTATTATTATGAATAATAATAATAATAATAATAATAATTATTATTATTATTATTATTATTATTATTATTATTATTATTATTATTATTATAACAATAATAATAATGATAATTACAAGAAGAAGAAGAAGAAGAAGAAGAAGTAGAAGAATAGATAAAACTTTATTAATCTCTTTGGGTAACTCCCTCAGGGAAATTAGGATTCCAGTAGTAATTTGAAAAATAAATAAAAAAGATATATAAAAAAGATATATAAAAACAAAAATATAAATAATATCAATAAATATAAATAAAAATACACCAATAATATATAGTACATAAAAAATAATAATAATAAAAATAAAATAATAATAATTATAATAATAATAATAATACTTCAAGAAATTAAAGAAAAATATAATTTATATACATGATCAATTACAGGTCATCCCAAATTAGGAGAAAAAAAGCACTGTGAAACAATCTATAAGACTTTGATTACCACACACATACCCCAAAATCTACTTCCTGCATCAGTAGGGGCAAGACATAATAAATAAGTGTGCAAGTAAAGATCAATATACATACAGCACATTCTAATACACAAATACCTGTGCATATGTATCACTCTGGAACTGCAGGGAAATGTTGGCACCTAACATAAGAAAAGATGGGTGAATAATGAAGTTATGTTTTTTTGAAAACTGGGAAACTATAGGTGGGAGAGTTTGAAAGTTACGATTCCCTTCACTTGTGAATTTTGATCACTGTAAACTGATTGATGGATGGATGGATGGATGGATGGATGTGAAATATATCCCACCAATATCTGAAACAGGCTGTCTGATGGCTCAGGATACCAGACACACAATTTGGGGTGCTTTCATGAGATGAACCAAAATTTAAAACAATCTTCTAACACATAAAGCCTGTGTTGCATTGCCAAAATGTTAATAATAGTCCTCTTTCTGTTTTACAAACATTTTTTCTTTAATGTTTCTGTAAAGGTTATTATTACACCAGTATGTAGACGCTCTTCAACCAAAATGACATTTTAAATGAAAAAAAAAAACATATTATTGTTGTCCATGAATTTTTAAATTTACTGTTTTACAAAAAAAAAGAAAAAATAGTAAAGAACATTATTATTTCTTGATTAAGATGTCAGTTAGATTTTTTCACTTTCATTCCAGAACAGCAAAAATAGTTTTAGTGGTTGAATGTGTTGTTTGATTAACTTCTCAGAGAAGCCCAGTGAGCGACTCAAATTTGGTAATAAAAAGGTGAATTCAGTTTGAAATCACTCAGTTCTGTTCAAATTGTTTGTCTTAGAGCAAAAACAATTTCAGTTTTCAACAAGTTTTTGAAAGATTTGTGAAATATTGATTTTTCTCCTTTTAATGACAGGCAGTCTAAGAAATTTGATAAGCACTGTATATTTGTTATTTTTCATCACAGCATCAACGTAACTCCCCCTTCTTGGCTCTAATTTGAAGAAAATAAATTGTTTTCTTTCTGGTTTTGTAAAATTTTTTCCAACTTGACGCAGCTGTTCCTCCCTCGACCGGAAATACCATCTGTAGAAAACGACGTCATTTCCGAGGAAGTTCTCTCAGCTGTTTACGTCATGATTTCAAAATAACTCTGTATTTAATGTGTTGTTGACTCATTCTCTTTCAGTGTACCTTGGCTCTGGTTAAAAAGAAAGTATGACCGAAGCAGCAAAGGGAAAAAAATGAATAATAATTAATTAAAAGATGCTCTTTTTAAGAGTTGCTCACTGGCCTGTGAGTACACAGTGTGTGCTGTAGATGTCCTCATAATTCATGGATTCAACCAAACAGCGCCCTGCATCACCACAGAAGAAAAAAGGCAGGAAGCAGCACCTGACAGCATGACAACTGTTGTCCCCTGAGATGTTGATGAAGACACCAGCAGGTTGGACTTACATTAAATAATCTCTCTCAAATGTCTGAAGTCTCTCTCCTGTGAGGTGAGTGGCTCTGGTGCAGGGCAGCAGCAGGTCTGCATGTTTCTTCTGTAAGAGCTTTCAGTACAGCTGCAGCTGAAGTAAGTGGGTGATGTTTACTTGTTCTTAAAGGATGGAGAAGGTGATTAACTGCTTCAAGAAGAGGCCAGATGCTGTGAGCAGGCTGATATGCTTCCCCTGGGCAGGTGGAGGGTCTATTCACTATGCAAGATGGGGACACGTCCTGAACAGCTCCATAGAAGGTAAAAGTCCTGCAAATGTGCTGCATTCAGCTTGTTTTTCCTCTTCTGTACACTTCAAGGGGGTCACTAGAGGTAGTCTGTTGTCTAAATTCTGAAAGTCCACCAAGAGAGATGATTGAGAAACTTAAACCTTGTAATGATGCTATTATTCTGTACAATCACAGCCCTCGTGTTGCACTGCATTTACTTGAAATTTGGGATTTTTTTTTTTTTTTTTAAAAAGGGGACAGTACGCATTAAGAAACATTGACATGTAAATGCATGGGATTATAGCCGAGTGGCTAATTTCCATCCCCAGTCCCATTAACAGGCTGGTGTCAACACATAGAAACAAGAAACAGACATCCGTAATAGGAAACAAAAAAAACACACAGAGCACATTAAAAGACATACAGTCATGAAGACTAAAACGTCATACAGTCCAAAAGAAAATGGGCCAGGAGTGGGTGGGCCATGGGAATTATTCACAATGAATTATAAAGTGCTGGAATGCTAACTAAATTGCCATAGTGCTCAAGTGTCAAATGATAAAGTGCAGATTGCCAGCTGCCTGGCAGTTCTTATCCTTGTTGTATTGCACGTGCCCTACTGCCTCAGCTAATAAAGAGCTATGTTGAATAATACTATAATATTGCATGATGCCCATAGCACACGGCTGCATATGCAGATGTGTGAGTAGATATTGCACTGAGAATAGCATACATAGATGTCTTATGTATTTCTTTAAATGTAACTCTGAGATCTTTTCTTTCTTTCAGTTCTCGCTGTGAAACTTCCCGGCAGAGAGAGTCGAGCCAAAGAGCCATTTTTCCAGAACATGCAGCAGATTGTTGATGAGGTCATTGACTCCTTGTTACCAATGCTGAAAGAGAAACCGTTCGCCCTGTTTGGCCACAGGTAAAATAAAGATAAGATTAAAAATGAGCTTGATGAATGACATGAGATGTGTCATCATTAGCAGTCATCCTCTGTGGTAACTTCTTTGTTTTATTTTTATGTTCAGTTCTTTTTTTATGTCTTCTGTAAATCACAAGTTATTCATAATTCATATTTTGAAGAACAATTAATAGTAAATAACATAATAATATTGCAAAATGAATTTGTATAATAATTCATGCATGTATATATGTAATAACAATAGAGCAAAAATTATTATTTTGCACAGATTAATGAAGGAGTGAGGTTAAATAAGTTTTTACTTCTTACCACTTCTTCTTCTCTTAAATTAAACCAGTGAGTCTTGTTTTTCCTCATTTATGTATGTCTTGAGCATATACACTATACATAAATATATATATACACTATATAGCAGGGATGCAGGATATTGGATTTTTTCCAGTATGCCAATATTCCAAACTCGTTATCCCAGATACTGATATCGACAGCAATATCCATTTTTGTTAGAAACAGATGTAAAGCATGAAAACCAACATTTTATTCTTCAGTAAATCATACTTTGGATTCTGGGATATTTATTAGCAGTTACTATGGTCAAAACACTGGCTGTAAATATGAAAAAAGTCATATCAGCTGATACTGATAGTCTACAGTATCTGGTCGGATAATATTATGCATCCCAGCAATATATATATATATATATATATATATTTTTTAAGGCTTGACCACATTTGCATGATAAAATGTCCATTTCTTTTTCTTTCATCTACATGTTTAAAATAAACTATTCAGTCAGTATCCTGATATCAATATCCTGATGATGCTTTAACCTGTTTATTTGTTTCAGTTTTGGTGCCTTCCAAAGCTTTGCTGTGGCTGACGCTCTAAAGAGGCTTCATAATGTGGAGCCAGTTCATATCTTCTTGTCTGGTGCCTCTGCTCCTTATGTAAGTTTTATCTGCCTTTTTCCTGCACTATCTAATCACTCATCATTCATCTGTGGCACGTTTGGCTAAAAAGCATCAACTGATATGAACAACAGGGGTGTAGGAGCGAGTGCAAGTGAAGAGGCTCCAGCCCCCCGCAACCCAGAAAGGGAAAAGCAATATAGATGATGGGTGGACTTATGAGATCATGATAATCAATGAATATGTTCTCCTCTCAGTCAGAGACACGGATCAGTGCCCCAAAGAGGAGTGAGCTGTCTGATGAAGATTTTCTGAAGTGGATGACTTCGATTGGAGGAACTCCTCCTGAGCTTCTGTCAAACCCTGAAGTCCTCAAACTCTTCATTCCTGCTCTAAAAGCCGACCTGCATGTCGTGGAGAACTACAGGTGGACTAAACTCAGTCTGATTCTTACCATCACTTATAATTGAACTTTGATTTACAATGGATGTGTGCTGTGAGAGCTGTTGTTGCGTTTTCTGCAGGTGTAACAAACTGGGCGAACCGTTCCTCTCCTGCCCGGTCACATGTTTTGACGGGAAGGACGACATTCCTCATGACTTACAAGGTCAGACTCCTTATAATAAAAGATAACTGTATTACACACATTTAACTTATGCTAATATTTGCCATTTAAATTTTGTCAGTGCAAATTCATCCCAGTTTCACAGTTTGGTGGCTCTTTGAGCATGTTTTGGTCATTTGTGTGTAATTTTCTGTGATCTGCTGAAGCTCTCACTGAAAGGCTGTTACCTGCCTTAGAGGAGCGCAGTGGCTGTTAAAATATTAGAGTAAAAACAATCTAACAATAACCCTGGATTCTTGATTAAAAATATATCATTTCACCAGGGAAGGAAAGCATGACCATGTTTTGGTTACAAGACATAAAGTGACATAACCTCACCAGAATAGCTTGTAATGCCGCACATGTGCATCAAACATGTTGTTCTGGAAAATGTTCCCTTTAGTTAGCAGTGGCAGCCTCCTGCATGACCTGCTGGCAGCTGCCAAGCCTGCCAGTTTCCTTCTGACCTCTCACGTTTTCTCCTGGCAGTTCTGCTGTCCCCTCACCTCAGAAGTCAGTATAGCGGCCACTAAAGGTGAGTGGTTGGTAACTACAGGCCACCAACTGACCCTCAGTTATTATCTGATGGGTTACTCACTCACGTCTTGACCGCACCCTGGAGGCAGAGGTCAGTAACTGCAGCAAATGCTGCTTCCACTTGAAAGCAAGGCACACATTATGTTTTGATGTGATCCTAGACTGGAAAGATGAAATGCTTTTACTCCTAGTGTCATCAAAACAAAGAGGTAATTTAAAGTTGTAGTTGTAATAAATTAAATACCTCAGCAAAATAATATTGTCTTGCTTAAGATGTTCCTTATTTGTTGCAAGTCTTGTTTTATGTAAAAATAACATTAATAATAAAGGACAAAAAAAGGTTTCCTCTGTTATTTTTTCAATTTTTTATATTTACTTTTTTAAAACAGAGAGCCAAATAGAAACAGACACACACACACCTACACATAACATATATGTACATATATGGTTTTCAAAATAACTTAAAGCCCACTGATTGAAATAGAATTTTTTATTGATATGTTGACAACAGTGATTTCATTAGCATTTTCCAAAACGTTTTTTTTTTTTTTTTTGACATTTTAAGTTTCTCTGCTGCTTTTCAGACAAGAACTGACTGTCTCACCACTTAATTTGTTTGGACACAATTATTATTTTATTTTACAAAATATTATGAAAAAAAAACAGTGAGTGGAACTGCTAAGAGACAGAGAGAGAGAGAAAGAGAAAATACTTACTGTAATATCTTATTACTTTGATACACAAAGGAGTAAAAGAATGTCTTCTCACCTGCCTAGGTCACAGAAAAACATGTGAAAGATTCTCTTCATCAAAGTGGCTGTAGTTACTGACCTCTGCCTCTGGGTTTTTTTCAATATGTAACTGAGTCACACGTATAAGTTGAATAGGACTGGCCTGTAGTTACTGACCTCTGCCTCTGGGTTTTTTTCAGTATGTAACTGAGTCACAAATATAGTTGAATAGGACTGGCCTGTAGTTACTGACCTCTGCCTCT
Source organism: Cetoscarus ocellatus (assembly GCA_037902135.1). NCBI lineage: Eukaryota > Metazoa > Chordata > Actinopteri > Labriformes > Labridae > Cetoscarus > Cetoscarus ocellatus. The sequence continues at coordinate 1,946,869 of JBAMNC010000076.1, forward strand.
GGGTTTTTTTTTCAGCGTGTAACTGAGTCACACATACCACATAACCTCACCAGAATAGCTTGTAATGCCGCACATGTGCATCAAACATGTTTTGGAAAATGATCCGTTTAGTTTACAGAAGTGTTGATACATTATTATTCATGTTGAAGATTATGATTGTATGAGTGACTTTATATTAATCTGGGCCCTAATCACTTGTTTTACTGTTTTTTTTTCAGCTTGGAAAGAAGTCACGTCTGGAGATTTCACCATCAGGATGTTTGAAGGGTCACATTTTTACCTGAAAGATCCAGAAAATGAAAAGTCTTTATTAGACTATGTTACTAAACAGCTGGAAACCTCAGAAATGGACTATTTATGATAAAGTGCCATATTCTGTGATGTAATATAGTTTCTAATCTGCACAAAGCTCCTGGGAGGAATTTTTAACTGGTGAAATTGAATCTATGTGACCTGCAAAACAAATGAGACCATCGATTGAAATTTAAATGTATTTATTTGATAATCCTGTGATAATTATGACAGATAAATATGTCAAAGGTGTGATTTCCTTTGTCAGGAAACACTGCTTACATTAATGTTAGAGAGATTATTTAAGTCTTAGCTTTGTCCACAAGGGGTCACCAAAAGTGATTTAACCTCAGAGCACCTCACAGGAGTTTCAAGCAGTTTTAAATGTATACACTGGAAAATAATTGAGTTGGTTTAAGGGTCTCTAAAATGTTAAAGAGTCAGTTGATTGAAACTTTTTAGGTCTGAAACTAACATTTTTATAACTGGTTATTGGCCCTCGAAAGATTTTAAGTAAACTACAAGGTTGTTTGTGAATCAAAAAAATGCAAAAGTTATGAAAAATGTCAATTTAAAATTTTATTTAAATAATGTTCATTTGTGAGAAAATACGACACAATGATTTTAACCATCTATAGATTTTGTTAAAATGTTCACTGTAATTTACCTTCCAGTTAAATGCCCTGTCTTTGTCCAACAGGACTCCAACCTTTCATGTTTTTAATTAAAATATCACTAAAATAAAAACAAAAATTACAGACACATGCACACATAAGTATTGTTTTCAAAGTTAAAACACAGTATATGTCAAAGCAGTAAAATACATAAAAATTATGAACCAGTGCATACTTTAAAGATATAGAAACTACCATAGTATTACCAGACTTCATTTGAGAATAAATACAGTATATTACTAACTTTAAACTACATTTAATTTGTACAAAATTCTCATTTCTAGTTTAAAATTTAAAAAGTACTTTTAAGGTATCTTATAATACAGATAAGAGGCCCTAAATGTGGGCGTGCATTCCTCATTCTTCAAAGTCAACTTTTAAAAGCTACATTTTAAAAGGTAAAATATTTAACCCTTTCAACAAGGCAATGTTGGTCTCAGATGTCCTCAGAACATATATATAAATATATTTATATTTTTAACCACCTAAAAGTCCACATAGTTATTCAATTTAGCACACCTATAAACCCTTCTGTTTCAGCCCTGCTCAGAACAGGCCATTGTAGTGTTAACCTTCAGAAACAGTGTCTGACTAGGCCCTTGTCAAGAAGTAGGTGCAGCTTCAGCTTTCTAGGCTGTGCTCTCATGTTTACTGTGGCTGCATGGACATGGCTTGGCACTTTCCTTGCACTGGGGCTGCCTAAAGGCTGAACAAAAATCTGAGTTTGGGAGTGTCTCCCATCTGGTGGAGGTTGCTTGTCCCCATCATTAGGGGGAAACTTTCAAACAGACTTTTTGAGCACACATTTTCAAAAAGGTGGAGCAAGCAACAGTGGCCTTGCAGTGCAGCTGGATCCACCTGATTATATAGTTGTAATCAGGCAGATCCATCTTGCCAAGCTCCAATCTACGAATTTGCTTGGCCCAAAACAGGATGGCCCAGTCAGAGTCCTTTAGGAAGAGGGAAGAGGTGGAAGCAACAAGCAAGACAACAGCAGGAAGTGACTGCGTGAACAGAGATTAGCATAGATGCTAACAGCTTATCAGATCTGGACCACATTTCTTTATTAAACAAACACTGAAAGCATTTCTCCATAGACAGGATATTTTCGCTCCACTCCAGACATGTTTGGAAGGGTTTGTTCGATTAAGTGGCTCATGTTTTTTACTTTACATCCAGGCAGTAGCGCCCTGTCTACAACCTTATCGGTCCATCTGGTGTGTGAGGTTAAAGCAACAGAGAAGAGGAGGGATTTTTCTTATGTTTGGGGGTCTGTGGACAATCTGTGCACACATACTACTGTATTAAAACATTAAAAGAGTATTTTGCATTATATGTGGCCTTTGAGGAAACCCCTCTAAACATTTTTGGGTTATCACACTTCAAAGAACAGCCCCCAAGAAATAATGAGTGGAAATGATCTGCTGTCACCAATAAATTGGATCAATAAAATGCATGGATGGAGATGTTTTAGGCTTCTATACTCCTGGAAAAATTGCAGAACACTAAACTATATTTATGATGTGTATATATACAGCAAAAGGATCAAATATGTACATTTTAAAGGTTTCTGCATCACATTCAGGGATAATAAGATACCCCAGAGGGACTGAAATGCACAGTTAACTGGTTTGATCTAAACCAGAGGAGGAAATATAATAAATATTCAGCATGTACTGGTGAGTCAGAACCAACTATGCACACAGAGTCTGTTTCTTCACATGAAGCAGCCTTCTGCTCAGTGATGCATTAAGTTAAACAAGATCTCTGGGGGCACAAAGGTTAAAGGATTGTGAATGTCTGGTTGAAACTTTAAGAATAAACAGGAAAGAAAACATCCCCTGGTCAATATTTTAAAAAGCAGAAGGAGCAAAGTCTGAGGTGAGGTTTAGTGTTTTTAGGTGAAAGGGGGATGAAGAAGGGGTGAGGGGCTGCTAGATGTGACGTTAGTGTCTGTGAGATGGGGGTGGAGGTGGTGGTGGACTTGGAGGTGGGGGCAGCTGATCGTCGTCTCTCTGCTGGGCCTCTGAAGCGCCTGCGATCATGAAGGAGTCGGTGGAGCGTGTGCTGATGCGGAGGGGGGCGAGGCGGCGCAGGCTGCTGGGCGTCCACGGCAGCCTCACCTGGGCTCGCTCTGAGGGGGCTACAGTGCTGCTGTCGAGCTCCGCCTCTGCCAACCACGGGGGGATCTGCACCGCCGACATGGGGTCTAAATCGGGCATGTAGGCTGGATTCTCAATACCAGCTGGAGGGAAGAAGGTTGTCAGTTAGTTCAGACAGTGTTTGAGGCTTTAACAGGGTGGAGCTTTACCAAATGCTGGATTATTTTTTCAGGTACTTGTAGCTTGAATAAACAGCTCGGTAACTTTGTTTCAATTCAGTTGAAAAAAAGTGACTGTGAGATCTAAACATTATTATTCAGTGGTACTTTGGCATCTGCCTGGTTGTTTCCTGTAATGCAACTATCATTAATATTACTGTTGCTTAGTCTTGCAATGCAGCTGGATCAGCCTGATTTAATGTCTGTAATCAGGCAGGTTCATCTTGCCAAGCTCTAATCTACAACAATTGTGAGCGGCCCAAAGCAGAAGGCCCAATCAGCACCCTGAAGTGACGGTTCGTACAGAGATGAACATGGATGCTTACAGCTTAGTTTTATCAGATCTGAGCCACACTTCTTTATTAAATGAAAAACACAAAAAAACTGCTGAATAGAAAGAGTATTTTGGCTCCACTTCTGACAGGTTTTGCCGCGAGTTTTGTTAACAAGGTGGCTCATATTCTGTCCTTTACTTCACAGCAGGAGCGCCTGCCTACTACATTACCTGATTGGCCTGTATTGAATGCAATTGGAGCACTCATCCAATCACCTGCCAGATATTCTTTTGAAAGGTTCTTCCCATTACCAAGCACTTTCTATGGGCTCTTTCCCAGATGGACTTGTGAAATATCTGAACGGCCTGGTGTGTCAGGTTAACTGCTGCTTAAGCCCAAGTCACACATTCCCATTTCTCATGACGATTGTGCACGATTGTCATACTCCTGATGAAATGTGCTTTGGTCGTGGTGCATGCGCTACTTGATCTGGATCAGCGTCGTATAGTCGCGGACGAACGCCGGGGAACGGGAAAGGGTCCCGATTGTTTTGAACTGTTTAAAACTGGAGAATCGTTGCTCTCAGTATAGCGGGGTGGAAGCCTAATGCAGTCGTAAGGCAAAGTATTAGCATGACATGTACGGGGCTCAATCGGGCTGATCGTGGCTCGATCCAGAAAGCTTTCTGAGGACGATTGACAAGGACGTATCTGATTGTGCCCCAACTATGTCCCGTTCGAGGCAATTTCACAGCGTTGTTCTTACATATCTCGTATCACATACGAGAAGTGAATGTGACAAAAATGCAAGCGACGGGGCTCGACTGGGGGTTACGTGAAGCAAACACAGTCGTGCACAATCGCCATGAGAAACGTGAATGTGTGACTGGGGCTTTATACCACTACAGCGGGGTGAAGAGTTAACTCGTCACCCTGTTTGTGCTGGTTGCTGGTTCGATTGTGCTCTAACTGTAAATGAAGAGCCCCAGGGACAATTGGAAGAGAGCCGAGACCACCTTTTTCAGGCAAGAACGGCACTGTTGTTTGTACTGAAACAGGGATTGATGCTGTGTTCATACATATGCAAACAAACTGTGCCAGACTTGGAACGACATTTGGTGTGAAAACGACCTTAGATTTTTAGGCTTGGCCAATAGGAGGGTACTGCCAAGAGCTGCAGTAGTTCATCACTTGATAGTGGAGTCAACCAATATTTTATGGCTGTTGCATTCCTTTTAGAATTAAATTGAATACTTTTATGAATTCAGACAAATAAAAATTAAAACTGGATTGCAAATGGTAATCAACACATTTTCCATTGTCTCAAGTTTAAAATCAAATTCTATATCATAGAAATAATCATTGTAACTCCCTTCTGACCATTCCTGATGATTTTTATTCAGCAGTTAAATCTCTTATCTAATCTCTTGTCTTATCTCTTATCTCTTTATGTAGCATTCCTCCATCTTCTTCTCCCTCTTAGTTCAGAAAAATAAATAATAAATGCAGACATAAAAGGCTATCGTAAGGGCTGCTGTAAGTGCTGCTAACTGTCAGATGAAAAAGAAAACCAGTGATTAAATAGATTTGGTGCTGGTACCTCTACCAGTGGAAAAACTTGTGGATTACCTCCTGCTCTGTAGGTGACCCTCATGGGGAATGATGTGTCATATCCTGAGGCATCGTCCTCTTCTGAGAACTCAAAGTCTAGAGGGAAAGAGTGAACGTTTCTGCTTATACGGTAAAGGGTTTATGTTTGACTAATAGCCCTAAAACAGATACCAACCTTTATCTCCTGAATAGTAGCTTCTGCTTTTGTCCTGCGATTTTCCATTTGGCATCTACAATAAGAGGAGAGATTTTTGTTGAGAAATGTTCTTTTCACATACAAAAAACATTCAGCTTTCTTATATTTAACAGCAAAAAAAGTAAAATTCTGGCATATTTTGCATCAGTTAACTCCCATAGAATAACATTTATACAATAAAGAGGTCCTTTTGAACATTTATCAGAGGATTTTAGTTTTGTTTATTTTTTTCTGTACTGAATAGCATGGGGAAATGTTTGGGTAGACAAAAACAGGTTATAAAGAAAGACAAATGCATAACATTTTTGTTCTGAATCTTTTACAGGGTTAAGAAATTAGAGATTCACGGGGACTGATTAAACGATAAATACAATTTTAAATTCTTCAAATGGTCCAAATGCAATAAGGTTCTGTTAAGTACATACTTTAATTCACCATTTCAGATGAGGAGTGTTTTCTCCACTGTTTGAAGCTCATGTTTGACTATAAACAGAATAACTTGGCTGCATTAACTGTGACTGGTCCATAAGAAAATAAATAACATCAAAAATATAAAGTTTGCTTTACAGATGCTTGGTTTGGGATAAGATCTGATATCTCTTCATGGGGCCCAAAATTTCTGGCAGCGCCCCTGTGATTGTTGCTAATTTTGCTCCTGTTCAAAACATTACTTTAATATGGTATTTTAATAAACGTATCGTTTTCCTTTGATAGAATCTAGGTTTGATTCAATAAAATACAAAAAACATGAATTTCTTAAAGTTTCTTAACCACAAATCCCCCAAAATATCAAAACAAGAATTCAAATACAAGTATTATAGATATAACTGACGAGTAAATGGGTAATATGTGATTCAAAAATAGGTTAACAATCATAGTAGATAATACATATTATGTGCTATAAATTTTGAGTCGCAGACCTTATGTAGATGGTCTTTCTTTGTGTACTTGGTGATGGGTTTTGGAGGAGCGATGCCCATCTTTGCAGACTTGAAGGACTCCAAACGGTTCCTCATGGTCCTCTGGAAGATCTCCTGAACCTCATTTTCATCTCTGTTGAGATCAAAATGAGTCCTGCTGTATCTGTGCCGGTGCTACAAACCAGAAAAAAGAAATTTTAAGAATGTGTTCCATAAAGTTTATGTGTGACATTTATTTTGAAAGGAAAGTGGAGATAGCTGGTAACTTGTTCCTCTTTAAGAAATGTTATTATATCAAAATTTTTAAAATGACAGAGTCCAAAGTTTACCCTTGGGCTTAAGTTTATTCATACTCTGGAAAACTGATGGCCTTTGGGATAAAAAGGGATTAAAACATGGATATCTTTGCCCTGTTGCATCAGTTTTCACCTAAAATATCGGGCTCTAATTTTGTAGACCAGGCGCAGGCGGAGCGCACCTGCCCTGCGCCATGCCTGCGCCACACCACGCCAACAGGGTGTGTCCAGGGCATTTTGCAAGTTTCCTGCACGGCGCAGTCTGGCGCAGGGAGGCACACCCACGCCTCCGTCCCTCCCAGCGGCGCAAGTAGCAGAGAGGGAGGAGAGAAGGAGTGAGTAGGTTTAACACAGCCGAGGGTAATCTTCACCAATCAAATGAACGCCTCTCCTCGCCTTTAAATGCTCTGCGGGCGAAGCGCAGTGACAATTTCACCTCAGTGGGGAAGAAGGTTAGAGCTGCTGTCACTTTTGCAGCAACTGGGAGAGCGCAGGGGCCACCGGGCTGCGCATCGGAGGCCACGATGCACGTCACTGTGTGGACCACCTCGTGGGACAGATGTAATCTGTTCCTGTGTCATAAATAGGAGTACAAAATTAAGTGATAATTAAATTAAACACAGCAGCAGGCTGATCCATTCATCATGCTTGTGATCCACCTGCATTCCTGGTCTGTCATCGCCAAATAGCAGAACCTTTGGTGAAAATATATCTCCTCCTCATCCTCCTTGCAATAATGTACTCCATCTTTTAAGATCACGTTAAGAATAAAGATTAAAACAGAGAAATATGGGCAATCACAGGTAAATCCTTAAGACACTGAGTGACTTACATGTATTCAGCGAGCGTCTCACTCTCTTTTCTTTTCTTTTGAATTTCATGAGATGAGAGAAGCCTGATACTCCATATCGGATGATGTGGCTGTTTGTGCTTGGCTGATAGATGTGAACTCGTTAGTTATGACAAACGTCTCTGATCTGACATCAGATGTGACGGGACAATTAATATAGATACAAATGTATGTGCTGGTTCAGACGGTTACATTAAATAGTGGTTGCTGTGATTGTTTATTGCATTGAAATGTGCCTGACACTCTGGATACCTGCCTGTGAGGTTTTGGCGCACCTTCCACGTGTTTTTTTGGCCGGCCCGAAATTGTCACTGCGCCAAGCTGAATCTGTCGACACCTCCCCCTGGTATGCCGTCACACCCATCTCGGCGCAGCCGGTCTACCAAATTGCCAAATTGGCTGCGCACGGCGGTGCACCGGACAAAATTACCACTGCATGGGGTGCGCCAGGCTGCACCACCCTGTGCCACCCTGAGTTGCGCCAGGAAATTAGAGCCCTATGTCTCTCGTGAGTCTTTTTGTCTGTGAGGATTTTAAAAACTGAAGTGCGGTGGTACCTTTTAATATTACGAATGTTTATGTCAATATTTATTAAATGCTGACCTGTTTCCTGCCCTTGTAGAGGTGTTGCTGCAGCAGGTGATGAGTGTTGACATCCTCGGTTTCCCTCACACCGTTCATCGTCTGCTCGTGCATCTCGAGGCTCACTGATGGCACAGGGTCTCTTCTAAAACCAAAACACCAAAACATGTGTCAGTGATATTATCTTTAGAACACCACAGAGGTTCGCACAACATAGAAAGAAAAACTTGTGTCACCGCGTGGTGATGTTGGAGCAGATCTAAGGAGGACTTAATCGGCCAGAGACAGAGAAGTTTCTCTGTCAAAGTACGGGTTAGAAATCTGTCTTTAATGTTTCTTTTTCTTATTTGTATTTATTTATATTTTCTGATTCTCATTCACAAATGCAGTCAGACTTGTTCGTCATTAATTAGATGATTGTTTCGGTGATTGATAGTAGGAATGGGACAAACATCTTATGAATATGAATGCCCTCATCAACGCTCTTCAATGACTTCAATCCATATCAATACTGCTATAAATATTTTTCTATTTTTGATTTTTCTTTTAATTAGCTTTAGAAAGTTTATTTCTATTTTCAGTAGACCTGCTGAATACATTTATATAACAAATTAAACCCATAATTTCACCTCCAACAATGCAGTTTTCTTGCCCAGACCAACGTTTATAGGTTATATACAATGCATGATGATGTTTAATTTACCTTTGCCTAATAGTCAATTTATGAACCCTAAACACATCATAATGTAACGCTATTGCCACCACATTTAGTTTGTTTACTAGTACTTATTAACTTAGATTTTAATAAGGATTAAACAGGACTTACACAAGAGTAAACTTCTTGGCTCACCAGACAATAGCAGTGACAGTGAGCTGAAATGATTTGGATGATTTGGATTTTGAGGACTGGCCAAGTCCTTTAGACTTTAGACTTATGAATTATGGAAACGTGTGATAAAGCAGTTGCTATCTTTTTTTTTGGCAGGGAGGGAGGGGATTGTTGATCTTTTGAGTGCATTTTACTAGCACTGAAAAATGAGCTGCATATACTGTCCAAGATTTCAAAGAGCATATACTCTGTTGTTTGAGAATACAACACATATAGCTGAGAGATGGGTCTATGGTTCTTATGTAAATTAAATAGAGTTTCCTCACCTCATTGCCGACATTCCACTGCGATCATCAGAAGTGTCAGCTGTGATGTCTGGCATGATCTCTGAGTACTCATCACCAAATTTCTTCTTGAAATCAACGATAGCGTTTTCATTGCGGATAAACTCCAGAGAGCCTCTTCGCTCTCCCTATAAGGAGAGACAAATACAACTTTTATTCCAAGTTGTATACTCAGAAAAGAACTTAAATGCACTGCAAAATGCCCAAGTTTAAGCTCCAGACGAATTATAAAAGAATTATTAAAACAAAATGAAACTCTATTCAGCCTCAAAAAGAGCCTGAACAAAAAGCTGGTACAAAAATACATCATTTCCTAAAACTCTGTGGCTGAGGATTTAAAATCATTTCTAACTAACTAACATTATTCATTAAATTCAATGAAATATGTCAACCCAAAGGATTTTTACCATCACTTTCTCTGTGCCACTGTCTTCATGTATTGTATGTTGATACGCTGAGGAAATTTTAGATGAAATCATGTTTGTGTCATGTGTTGATTGTGTTGATTGACTGATGTCTGGACCCCTACATATAAGCTCTAGCTAGCTTTTGGGAAGTTCCTTTTCACCATTAACTATTTTGTGAGAAATTATGATTTTACACACCTGTTTTATAATTTTTTTTTTTAATAAACAAATTGATTGGCTGATTGATTGAGTGCTTCGTCAGCGGAAACCTCCACCAAAGCATTTCCAACATTGTCAAGAGAGTTATGGTCAAAAATGTGGAAAACTGCCCCCAAACTCCTGCAAAAAACATAACCTCCTTGGCTGAGTTCACAAACCCAAATTTACTGTTGGCAGAGCAAAATTATGCAGATCCTAAAGGGTCCACTTGAAAATGGCTGCAAAAGCCAAGACTCTACATTAAAGTTAAAACTTGAACCTCCATTTTAATATTAGAAATCATCTCTGGAATAAAAAGGAGAAACTGTTTTTTAAAACTTTTTCCTTTTTGATTTACGATATTATTGGGGAGTTTTTTTTTTTTTTTGTCTTCGTCATCAATTCTGTTTGAGTTGCATTGATATTTTAGTTTTTCTTGAAGGGAAAATTGAAAATGTTTAAATAAAATAAATAAAGAAACTACCCCACAAAAAGAAACATCTAAAACAGGTAACATTACGTACCTCGGCCACATACTCCATAGCATCTTTGAGGTTCAGCTGGTGGAAAACACTGAAGAGGTGGTCACGGTTCTTTCTCGCTGATGGTTTCATCAAAACTCTTGACATCCAGCTCTCCTCAAAATGTTTCCACCTTTACAGATAGAGATGAAACAGTTGTGGTTTCATTCAGTCGGTTAAGAAATCTTTCAGTTGGCGAAGTATCTGAGACTTTGAATGTGTGTCATACTTGTCCCTCATGTAGTTGTGTCCAATTTGTCCTGAAATATCTTCTATGGCGACAAGCATGTGATCAAACACCTAAAACATGGTGAAAGAG